>JAOVVI020007331.1:0-14940 GCA_028571085.2 Nepenthes alata | reverse complement strand
CTGGTTCACCCACCCCCCCCCCCCCCCCCAAAAAAAAAAAACTTATAAATAACGCTGAAAATATGAAAGTCAAAATAAGAATGACTCCCCTGTTTTTGGTGGTCTATTACAAGGGGAGGATAAAAAAATAAATAAATATTCTCCTTCTGAAATCTACAATATTATGAAAAATAAGAAAAAAATGTCGATCAAAGAAAAATTACTCCCCCTTAGTTTCGAGCATCTATTCAAACTAATTACTAAATGTAAAATGTCTTTAATGTCAACTATTTTAGTTAAGCGAATTTGGATGGAATAAGTTTTCATTTATCAAAGCGGAAAAATGTCGGTTCTTTGCCTGGAAACGAAATCATCATTGAAGTAGATAAGTCGAGCTAGAACTCACTTTTGGGATTTTGGCTGAATTACCTAATTTTCAAAATTAAGTAGTTTCTGATTTAGACAATTAGAGCCACCTGCCATTTGTGGTGGCCATGTTGCTAGCGTAGCTACGAAAGACTGATTGGTAGCCGCCCTCTTAGTTGTCAAAAATCCCTTTCCAGAGTCAAACTATCGTATATTGTGATTGGTCTTTATTGTTGACAAGTTTCTCGTTGGGGTTTGATGAATTCTTGAAATTCTTTCAGGGTAGGATTACTTTTTCAAACAAACATTGCAAATTTATTTTCGTTTCACTTTTTTGGCTCTCATTGAGGCGAGTATCTCGTGCTTAGCTTTTACAAGATATGCCCATTTCGGTTCCATCTCGGCAAAACGGCAGCTGCTTCAGGAAAGTTCAGCAGGCAGCGCACTAAACAGTCTCTTTCCTTATTTGACTGGTTGGTTCCTCGCCACTGCAGTTGTCTTTCTGTGTAACTGCTTAGTTTTCTTGAACTACACAGTCTCCCTACTGTTACCACTACCATTAAGTTCTAGTTTGGCTTCAAGTACTTGATCGATCTGGACTTGTGCGTCACGTGGGTTTTATTACATTTAACTATACAGTTTTTGTTTCTTTATGGGTATTTATGGTGGATTTAACGCGCTATTCCTATATTTCTGTGGCTTTATTATTTTCAAATTTGCGAGTTTTTAGATCAGAGGGATCCAGTAGTTGATGCTTGGAATTGAAATGGATGGAAATAGAATTGATAATTCCAATGATTTAGAAGAAGGTGGTGTCGGAGAAAAGGGGTTGTCAAAGGAGTGCACGCACGTGGTTTGTTTTGATGAATCAGTTGCAGCAAAAACCAAGTCCTCAGAGGAAAAAAATGATGAGGTAGATGAGCTGTTGAAGAAGTCATCGGATGGAGGCAATCAGGGTATAGAAGAACAAATTCCTCATGATATTCAGGTTTCAGATGATCAATTTGGAAGTGAAAATAATTTTTCTGTTCAGCAACGGGATGCCAAGAATATATCTAGAGTTGAAAAAATTGGTGAAGGAAATAAATTTTCTGAAACGCCCGATATTCATTCTACCCTTGGAGAGGAGCAGCAGATCAATTTGTTGAGGCATTCATCAGTTTCCGAGGGATCAATATCAAAAGATTGGGGGGTCATTTCTTCACCTAGAAGAGGTATGTTATTGTGATTGCTTTTTGGTAAATTTTTATTGTACGAAGAGCCTAGCTAAATGCAGACATTAAGTTAGGTAACTTGAGCAAATTCACCTAGTAAGTTGGTTTTTTGGCAAATAATTGTTTGCTTGTCCCATTTAAGATGGGTGAGTTGTTCAGCTTCAAAAAATAATAGAAGAAATAGCAAATTGAAAGTTGCATTTTAGAAGTTGTGACGTCGAAAGGACGTCTTAGATGATTCTAGCACATGAAGCTAAGGCACATAATGCCTCACTAAATAGAGGTTATTTCATTAGGCCCTAGAAAAACTTAGGGTGTGGTTCTGAAGTAGGATTTGACTATTATATAGTTGCGAAGGATGTCATCTCAAATTGCAGAATGATGGAATAGGATTCATATAGCCCACCTCATGTAGTGCAAGACATGTGGCATTGTTGCTGTTGTTTAGCTGTTTGGATGCCCTGAATATTTCTCCATGCTGATTTAGCTCAAATTTGGGTGAGCTGACATGTTAAATTATCTTTATGAAGAGCTTGGAAATCCATGGATTGTAGAGTCGCTCAAGGAGAATGGCTATAAATTATAGGGAACGTGGAATGGGAATGGAGCCGAAGTTCTTTCTGGTGGAAAAATCTCCCTACACTCAAGTCAGTAGCTAATGCAATGAATGTATGAACATCTAGGGTTATTTATCAGGCTAACGAATGGTACATGGTGTTGAAGGGTAAGAAAATATTCATATACTCCTTTGATAGACACTTTACAATTTGTACATTATAATCATCAATTTAGGATCCTAAATTACAAAAGGAGGAAATCTCTCTAGGCAATCCTGTAAATTTGATGGCTGGATTTCAGCAACCTGTTCCTCGAAGTAGTTGATCATATGCTACAACTATAAAACCTTGGTTTGAACCAAGAATAATTCCGTTGATTGCCAAGCCAATCATATCCATTAAATGCCCAATCATTCCCTTGATTGCCTAGTCAATTTAATCCACCAAATCTTCAATCAAATCCTACAAATCCTCAATTAAATGGTTGAGGATATGTCAGAACATGGGCACACATTAGACAATGTGACATGCAATGTTATCTTTTGTTTGTTTATTATTTTCATAGCAGCAACTGTTTTGCCTCTCTGAAGCTGATTTGGGCTTCTGTGCAACAGCCACTGTGCTATTATCACATCACATGATAAAATCAATCTATCAATGACTTTTCTTTTACCTTTTTTATTGGGGGGGGGGGTAATGGTTTGGAGTATTAAAAGGGCTCTTTAATTATTGCTGTGCTTTGAGTATTTATGCAAGTGAGCGGGCTGGCCTGGTCTGGCTATTGCTTAAGAGGGCAATACTACCTTTTACAATGCTGGTGTGGTAGTATGTCTTAGCTTTTTGGTGTCGGGATCAAGTTCAATTTGCTCTACTAATACAATCTATCCTAAGGCAATGTATATCTGGGGAAAGAAAGTCATCTCACAGTGTAATGTCTTTCAAAGACAATCTTGAAGCAGCTTTAAAATTCACCTTACGATGAGTGAAAGCAAGCTTATGAATTTATTTGCTGAAGAAACACCTTTTTGCTAGCAGAAACCCCTTTGCAGATTATCATTTGTAAGACACCTTATCTAAGCTTAAATTAAACTTTGGGTTGGACTTTTGACTTCCAAATAAATTTTGAAGGAAGACAATTATAATATATGGAAAATAGATCCAAGTAAAGAGAAGCAACAGAAAAAAATCCATGGCTTCTCGAGTCATCTCCAAGCAAACACATCGTGATCAAATTTATCTGAAAGCAAAGAGAATAATTGAATCAATTACGGAACATAGCCATTGTTGTAGCCATTGTGATTACTTGGGGGCACCAAATTAATCTACCATCCTGTCGATGTGAGCAATCTCATCCATGGCATTTTTATCATTTTCACAATTAACCAAGCTTGTAAAAACATTGCTCAACACTCCCCAATCCAGGAATCAAATCAAACATTCCTCCTTGCTAGTAGTGCAAGAGATATGAGCCTGAGCCAGCCACTCGATTATCTCCATATTCTTCCATAAGCTGAAGCCATAGGGCCTTCTATAAGCTATAGAAAACTAATTGAGCTGATCGACACCATAAATTGCCGAATTAACTTTTTCCAAAGCTTATGTTTATTTTTTTCTGCTCAAGAATTTCAGATCCATTTTCTAACAGTTTGTTAATAAAAAACTTGGTCTTCAATACCTAACACCCCCCGCCCCCCAAAAATAATCCAATGTTTTTTTTTTCAAAAATATTGCACCTTACAAAATGAAATTTAAATCTGTCCCCCCAACTACTGCATAAAAAGGGCTTCATAGGATTTTCAATTTTGTTCGACATGGAAGAATAAATGGGGAAAGAGAGTGAATTAAGTGGGAGTACATTCAAAGTGCTTCAAAAAGACTATCTACCTTCAACAAATAATGGGCTTCGCCATTTTACTTAGAATATCTTGCTTATATAATCATTTTCCATCCAGTCATATTCAAAGTTTTGATCTAATCAGTGTGGTCCTCATAGCCAGATATTATCCAATAAGAGTTTGGTTATTTTCTCTTCACTAAGGTATGCTTTATAGTATGATTGTTACTAGTTCACATTTTCACATTGGGAAGGTGAGCATTGGTGTAACAGTAAGGTTGCTCAATTTTGACCTAAAGTTGGCAGGTTCAAACCACAAAAAGAATTACTCCTTATAATGCAAAGTAAGAAAGCATATATCTAACATTTTCCCTATTCCATAATGTGGAAGCCTTGTGCGATGATCTGCTATTTGTCATCTTTCCTCTAATTTATGTTCTAGGTAACATTATATCATTATATGCTCATATTCTTATGTTACTAAAGGTCTTTCTAACTTGTTCATTTTTCTCATAAATGCTTTTTGGTAGTAAATTTCCTAACCAAACGTCAGAAAGTTAATTCTCACATTATAAAAAAATAGACACAAGATGGCTTTTTCTGGATGTACTTAAAAAGCACCAAAACATCCAATGTAAAGACGGTTGTAGTGCAATATGGATGAACTCCCTGTTGGTCTTGTATGGGTAGAAATAGAAAGAGTAAGTACAAATTTGCATGCTTAAAGGAGTCAATTTTATTGTTATTGTACTAGCTGCGTATGTTCATCATAAAATATTTCTAGATTTCAATACACTCATTACTCTACTCCAAAAGTATGTGAGTGTGTCTTGTCTAATCAAGAGATCAAGTGTCTGATTATGGTTGAAATTAGTGGCCATGGATGCTACCGAACCAGCCCTTTATACCTATTGCTGAGGAGGCTTGAATTGGTTAATTTTGCCCTAAATTGACTTAAGTAGGATGATTGTGTGAGAGGTAAAGTTTAACTTTGCAAAAAGGACCTAGCCTCTCATCCATAACCGTCTTGGAAGAGGAACCAAAGCCCTATAATAAAGGGCCTCTCTAGATTCTTTTCTATGCCTTTGCTCATAAGATTTAATTCAAACCATATTGACCTTAAATAAATTTTCTGCACACAAAGGAGGATATACAAATTAACTAAGTGATTGACACTGATATACCAACAATCAGCCACTAGGGTACTCATAAATGATCGAAGGCCACAAATCAAAACAAGACTATGGGAAAACGTCCATGATCGAAAACCAGGCTTACATTCTTTTGGCATTCTTCATAAGAAATCAAAATTCTTCAAAGCTAGTACTATGGTGCTTAGCTAGGTATGATGTCTTCTGGCCAACTTAACTACATAGTATTCTTACTTTGTACTCCCCAAGGGTTTGATCTCAACCTTTTGGGTTTGTGCAAGGATTGATTGAACTCCTTTTAAGTATTGTTATGTGCTGGGCATAAGATGGGTGCAGCCAAATTTGGAAAACATCCAGGCCATTTATAGAATTGCATGGGGAGTTGTTAAAGGTCAAAGCTGGATTACCCTTTTGACATTGAGAAATGAATATGACTATTATTAATTGTCTCGTAGCTACCAAAACCACGGATGAAAATATCGGTATTGGTATCAGCCATTGTTATCTTGGTTTCGGATACATCGGACAATATGTATCGATATTTGATATATTTGATAGAAAAAAATTCTAAAAATTGTAAGCTGATAGGGCCGTATTGGTTGATATAAAAACATATCAGTATATTATTGCAGTATCGGCGATATCAGCGGGCCCCAATATCTAAACGTATTGGCTGATACAATACATTAGCCAATATTTCCATCAATGGCCATAACGTATTGTTCTGGGAGTATTGAATAGCCCTTCAGCTTGCTCCTTGTCCCTCATCCAGCCCTCTGCATGCTATGTTCTCCAAAGAGTGGAAGCCTATCATGATCTTCTGGTGCCCTGCCATCCTCTCCGTGACCTCAATATTATCTTTATTGCTCTACTCCAGCCATAAATCTATTATGGTGTATACCGTGCGATCTGTGAAGAACATCCTACAACTCATGTCTAACAAAGTTCCATTTTCATTTTTCCTTCATTTCCATTCTCTCTTTCCATCTCTTTTGTAGAGGTATGTTCTCATTTCTTTCTCCTTGCTGGCATTGATTTAACCTTTTTTTTTTACCTCTGATATCCATTATTGTGTCTATTAATCAAGTAGAAATTATGTAACTTCTTCTGGATGTCTTATTTATTTGTCATTAATAATTAAAAAGAAATTTCTGGTGTTTCAGTAATGGGATTTACATTTGGTGATGTTCATGAGCAATGCTTTTTGAATCCAAGCATTTAAATTAGTAGAGAACATGCTATAGCAGGCTGTCAGTTCATCTTGTGGTAAAGTTGGGATGCATTTTGTTTGCCTTTTCTGCTATTGTATTTTACTGATATAAAGCTTCTCTCCTGAAAGGGTTGGATCATTGTATCACGGCCCCTGTTGGAACTATGAGCACTTGCAGAAATGCGTTGGTTGATAGTCACAAGATTCAATCTAAGACTCAAAAGGACTGCCCGAGGCTTGATCTAAAGCTGGACAGGCTCTCAGACCGTGAAAAGGTAAATATCAGATTATTGGGATCAAGAGGGTCCTTATCTGTGGTTGTTCAGATATTGTTTTATCGTTTTTCATGTCTGTTTTTTGCATCTCTTTTGCTTTAGCTTTCCTTTAATAATTGACAGTAATCCCACATTTTGATGTAGGATAATTTGGATGAAAGCATTTTCCCTTGTTTGAATTGTGTTGAAAATTATGAGGAAAAATTTGAGTAAAATTTATGTTCTCATGGAGTTTCACTATGCCCTGAAAACTGAAAGAAAAGCTGGGGAAAATATAAGAAAATTTTTATAGGGACATGATGTCATGAAGAAGAGCGAAAAGCAAGCAAGGCGGAGCCAACACATCAACATGCCAGCATCAAACAATGGTTGCATCAGGAAAACAAAGTGTTGCTGAATCAGATCTGTAATACAGAAGAAGGAAGCCAAAGCCATTGACCACTTAACTACTTGTTGGTAGCTTTAATCTATTGTTGGCAATAGTTGTTAGCTTCTTGGTTCAGCTAGCAACACTATGTGTATATAAGCACACATTTAATAAACTGGATGTGCTGAATAATTGATGAATATAATGAATTCAGTTTCTGAATTCTCCTCTTTCCCTTGTTTGAATGAATTCTAATAATATTCTTATGCCATCTCTTTTCATGTCCTCTGTTTCACCAATGATTGACCAAAACATGTAGTGAATCAAAAATAACATTTTATTGGCAGTTTGTGATGCTTTCATCGACATTTTTATTTGATTGGCATTGTTCCATACAACCTGATGATTCTCAGCTGCAGCAAGGGTTCTGAAGTGAGAGCAAACCAATTTGTGCTGGTAGAATAGTGTCATGGAAAATATCAACATTAAACTATTTTGAATTATGTATAGTTTTATGTGATGTGTATGTATGAATATGATTTCTGAATAATTGGTGTGTATTTGCTGAATTATTCCAGTGACTGTTGATATTTGTTTGAGAAATGGTAATTTTGTTTCTTTGCATTGTTTCTCCATGAATCAATTAGGGAAAAAATATTTACTAAAAATTGATTTTTTTGCTTTCTTATAATTAGCCTTCCACATCCAAGATAAAGAAAATAACTATTTATGCTTTTAGATTTTTCCGTTATTATTTTTTCTAGATGCAGACAGTGCACAAAGAGAAGCAGATCATTCATGTGATGGTGCAATTGCACAATACATTATTTGAATCGACAAGTTGATGTGCCTGCATGCTCTCCATGGATATTTTCTTCAGCAAATAATGAGATCCATTTAAATCTTTTCTTTCACGATAGCCTAACCCTGTATCACAACATATAGCTTTTGCAGCAGAAGTTGGAAGGATCTAATTGCATCTTCTGATAATTTACTAACATTAATTTTCATGCTCTAGCACTAGGATGATTTTGAGACTTCTTGTCTTCGGTATTTCAAGATGAAATAATATAATTTCAAGATGAAATAATATAACTTCATTTAATGCTTTGTTGCATATACTCCCATATCATTTTCTTTTAACAAAAGCTTGTCTTTTTTGTACTTATTTCCTAAAAGTATAATATCATTAGTTTTCCTCTCTTAGTGCTTGAAAAAATGTCATTACATGTGACCTTAAGTTTATTTTGTTGATAGTATTTTTTTGGATCTCTTGTCAGAAAAAGCTAATTGAGAGCCTAGTGAAGATCCAAAAGGATGGAACGGTGGAGGTGGATTTAGCAAAAAGTGAACCAGTAGCGTCGGAACTGTTAGAGCTTCATGATGTGGAAAGAGGAATAGTAAATGTTGATGATATGGGCTGTACGACTCTTGACTTCAACAAAACTATTCCAAAGTTAAAAATTGCCATTCTTGTGGTTGGTACAAGAGGAGATGTTCAGCCTTTCCTTGCTGTGGCAAAGAGACTGCAGGCATGTCTAATACTGTTTGCCTATCTTCAATGAGTTTCAGCTGCTCACATGGATTACCTTTATCACCTTCTTGGCTGCAGGAATTGGCTTCAGATAGTGAATCTCATTACTATCCATCTGTTCTGTATTCACTAGAAAGAAGCATGATATCTTTGGTGGGATATTTTTGAAGAGAAGAAATAGGAAAATAATTTATGATGTAGAGTATATGTGTCTGATCTTCTAGTTCCTTCATCTGAGAACATTATGCAGTTATCTTTCATGGGTTACTTTTATCAACTTAATTGTGGAGATAGCCTCAGACTGTACATCTTGAGCTCCTGTACATATTCAATAATCATTGCTTTCTGTATTCTAGTGAATGAGAATATTTTTATTGTAAAGATTTACAAGATGATAATTATCTATGCGATAAAGGCTATCTAGAACGTTGAAGCAATTATTATGAAATTAAGGAAGGCACAATTTGGCATAGACCTCTTATGGTTATTATAGTTTTCTCTCTTCTAGATGCTGTTGAATTCGGCAATAGTGATTTTTACCTTATATCTGACTAACTGGTTTTTGCATATCTCTTATATATGTCTGGAAATTACATATTTCGTGTTCTATCAGCCTATCGTCCCGAGTTTTAAATGGCAAATGATACAAACAATGCCATTTTTATGCAGGGGTGGTTCTAGTTTATGGGAACTATAGTTTTCCATTTGTTTGGCTGAATTCTAATTTTTTGTAATAAAATTAGTTATAAATTCCATGTGTTTGGTCAGAATCTTTATTTTTTATGGTGAAATTCAAAATCCCACCTCTAGTAAACTTGTGAATTTTGTGTAAATGTATTAGATCTTCTCCTTTTATCTTTTGTTTCTTTTTTTCTCTCTCCATGAACAGAGCACCAGCATTGAACAGCACATTTTTGTTGTCTTTCAAGATCTGGATGCATGCTGCCCATTATTGGTTAACTTCTTGATATATGCTGCTGGGATAACTTTCCATTGCCTTTAAAATCTGGTTTCATGTTTTCCCTATTTACGAGTATATGAACTTGTTCTCAACATGTAAATTTTGCAGTTTTTTAATTGAAAGTTGAGTTGGTTGTTTATCTTATAGATCATTAAATTGTTTCAACTGGATGTGCAGGAATTCGGTCATCATGTTAGGTTGGCCACTCATACTAATTTCAGTGACTTTGTCAAGTCAGCTGGTGTAGAATTCTACCCTCTGGGCGGTGATCCTCGTGTTCTTTCAGGATGTAAGTGTCCTCAATGTTAAAAAATTCCTTTTAGATCAAAATCAATGCTGCTTGTCTGTTTAAGGTAGAACCATTTTGATTGACCTGTTTCCAATTTCAATGTTTCTGTTCCGTAATAAGTTTTACAACCTTATGCCCTGTGATGACATCTTATCACATGTTCATTCAATAGCAGACCAAACAAGAATATTTGGCTAAAGGAAGGTTCCTGTAAATCCATTGATAACCAGAAAGCATTCAAGGAATTTGATCAATTTTGTGATTTCCATCGAATCCTTGCCATTGCACCATAGGAAAATGCCTTTAGTAATCAATTTAGACCAGGCGAACTAACAAGATTAGAGAAATAAAATAATGATATGCTGTTTAGGTGAGTTCTATTCACTTAAAAAAATTAGTGATATGCATCTAGAACCATGGCCTACTACTTTTTAGGGGCAGGTGGGTTCCAGTGTGGGTAACTAATCTAATACTTGTTCTTAGTATTTGCTATTATGTAAGAGCCGGATCAGTTTCACTCATCTTGGGTTTGAATTCCAGAGGTGGAGTGCTGAAACTTAAATTTGACAGGAGATCACCTATGTTCGTTGTCATGGATTTAAACCATGTTGCAATCCCAGATGCTCAGTAGTGGCTGTGGGGCCAAAAAGACTTTTTTCCTCCTATAAATTGCCTCTAATGCATAGATTTATAAGAATTTTCTGCAACAATAATAAGTAGTTTCACAAGATTTTGTGATATATTTTAAAAAATATAAGAAAATTATGATCTCTTTATACTAATTTTTTGTTCATGATTTGTATTTTAAGTCTATATGTTTAAGATTATTTTTTTAATCTCATATGTAAAATTGTCTTATACATCTGAAATAACTTAATGCAACAGCTGATACTGAGATGTTCAATTCTAAATTATATAATAAGTTCTTAGAATTACATAAAAAGTTCTTAGAAACATATACCCAAAGCTAAAATATAATGGAGTTCTAAATCCTCAAAATCTTACAAGTTAATGGAAAGAGATTATATTTCTAATGCAACTCGATATAGACAGATGCATTGTAGCAAAAAAAAAAAAAAAAAAACTAGAAAGTTCTACATTTTATAATTAGGTTTTTGAGAGTCTTTGTTGAGACTTGAGAAATACTCAGATTGTAGTATTGGATGTTAATTTGGCTGTAGTAGTGTTAGGAAACTGTCCCCCCTTTTCCGGACTGTAAGAATTAGCCGAATATTTACTGATAGAGTTTCCCAAATATCAAAACCTAACTTGTAATATGGGGTTATACCTGTGATAGGATGACCATGTGAGACAAGACCCCATAGCTTAATAGATTTTTTTTTAAAAAAAAAAAAACCATTTTGTAGCAACTCTTTTTTCCCTATTTACATGATTCATCATCCATCCAGACGAACTTGTTTGAAATTCATGCAGACAGCTCCTTTCCTTTTGTTATTACACCAGGTCTTGAGTCTGACCATTGTTTCTACATGAACATGTGTGGTATCTTACTTAGCTTAGCTATCAAAAGCAATTTCACCCTAGTCGTATTTAAGCTTAATCTCCTCTTTTTTGTTTTTTTCCCTTCTTTATTTTGGAATGTTTAACTGCTCATGATGCATTTGAAATTGTTTTTCTTTAATTTCTTAAGTAGCTTATACCTTTGCAAAATCAGATATGGCTAGAAATAAAGGGCTCATTCCATCTTCACCAGGAGAGATATCTACTCAAAGGAAGCAATTAAAGTCCATCATTCAATCTCTTCTTCCTGCATGTACAGAACCAGACATGGTAACAGGTGCCTCATTTAGAGCTCAAGCAATTATAGCCAATCCTCCTGCTTATGGTGAGCTCGCAGACAGTGTTATTGCATGCCTTTTGTTCTTGACTTTTCCCTTATCTGTTCCAAACTGTCTTTATTTTTTAAAATTATACTTTTTGATAGGTTTTTTCTCTAAGTTCTTTGTTTATGTGTTCAATCTTTTCTGGAGGCTGTGGTTCTGTGTGAGAAAGCTAGTGAAGGTGCCTCATCAATGTAATACTAGTTAAATCCTCTTTGTTTTGGCATCAACAGATATTATAAATGCCTAAAACTCTATGTCTTAAACATCAATGCCACAGAAAATTGTGGTTCTGAAATAATGTGGAAATTTTGGATCCATAAATTGGTTGGAAACTGCTCGTGCTATAAAGCTTAGTTACTGTTTCCAATATTCAGTCTGTTGGAGAACAGAATCTGAGTTGCATCTGTCATGGTTGTGATAAAAATAAAATTGTCACAAGGAATACAATCAGGACAGAGTTAGGACCACTACAGAATGTTCATCCTACTTAGTGAACGAAGTATAATAGGGTGACTCATGTTGCTCCTTTCATCTTTCTGTCATAATTAATTTTGGAAAAATCCATGTTCCTATAGCCATCATGGAGTCACCTTTCCCACTCAGAAAGAATTTCTGTTTTATTCTTCAATTATGCATGTGTATCTCTTGTCATCCTAATTAGGAAAAAAGCAGATCTTTCAAAGCTTCAGTATATTGGTTGTAGAAGCATTATAATAATATATATATGAATGCTGATTGTAGAAGCATGATCTTCCATACATATGCTAGAGGTTAAAGCAAATTCTATACAATGGATGGATTATGTATTAGGCGGATGATATTGTACTGCAGATATCATAACATGAGAGTTTACATAAATATGCAGAATTAAGGGACTTATTTTGACAATATACCTAGTATGTGGATTTTTTTGAGTAGTAAAAGGTAGCATGATTGGGCTGATGTTTGTTTTGTGACATGACTTAAACTTACGAATGCATTTTGTAGTTTAGAGATCTGGGGTTTGCTCCAAACTCTTATGCTGGTGACATGAGAAGAGGAGATTTCTTCACCATCAAAAGGAAAAAAAAAAATAAAATTGTATGATCTCTTATCATGTCTGCTAAGATTTTGTTTAGATTACTATATGGATCCAAATGAGGTTGAGGCAAAAAGGATGAATTTGTGGCAGTGGCAAGAAGGGGAGTTTGGGAAAAAGTTATATTAATTTTTTTTAAAGGTATACTTTTTTCGCTCTTATATACTATTTGCATTTGTTTAATTAATGATAACAGTATTTCTTGCTTGACTACCTAGATATTGTTTTCAAGCTTTTTTTTTTTTTCCTTTTACTTACCTATGAAATATAATTTTTCATAACTAATGGGTCCAATATTGTGAGTCAGGACAGAACCTGGATTGTAACAGATTGATGACCCGATGGAGTCTCCTCCTAGCCCAAAGCCCAGCGAATATTTGCGAGATATCTGCCCGCACAGCGTATCTGATGCGGACATAAAATATTCTAAAAGATTCTGATTAGAAAAGATTCTGATTTTATTGGCTTTTATTTTATTTACTTTACTTATTGGGTAAGATTTTGGTTTGATTTTATTTGCTCTTATTTACATGATTTTATTTTGATTTTTTTATTTTTAGAAATAGATAATTTGTTACCAAATTATTTTAGGCCTAGAATTTCTCTTTATAAAGACACTGTGCTCTATTATTTGAATATTAAATTAATGAATAAATGTTTTTAGATTTTGTGAGATTGAGTAATTGTAACTTTATTCCTCCTCTCCCCATTGGTTTTTTTCTCTTTGTTGTCTCTATCCATCTAATCTCTATTCTTGTCTCTACCCCTTTATCTCTCTTCCCTATTTTTCCCCTTCTTCCCTACATCAAATTGGTATCAGAGATAAACGTCCTCCCTTACATCAGTATCCCTCGGGAATGGCAAGCGTGGCCCTCTAACATTTCTTAAGAAAGGCTATGATTATCATATTTGCCATAAAGTAGGAATAATAGTTGCTCTGACAGCTTAACAAATCCGCGTAATCGTCGCTAGCCGTGCACTCCAAAGCAGGCTTTGCGGCCCTCGCCCTACATATACTACCTTGTCTCTACAGGGAACAGGGGGCTTCTCTCCTTCCAACCAAGTAAGAGTTGACTCCGCGAAAACGGCGAGAATCATGCCCAAGCATCCAGAGCTACTATCTCTCTTTTCATTTCGCTTGAGGGTTATTCTGGGATAGATGTGTCCCCGACTTTTAGTGCAGCACTCTGACCCAGGCTTGTGGTTGTGCAGGCGCCGTGCCGGTGTCAAACTCCCACACTACTTGACCGATGATGTCATTTCGCGTAGTAAGGCAAAGGAAGTCCCTCCACTATCAGCTGGAGAGGAGTTTAATGGGCAATCAAGGCTGATCTGTGGGAACCCCACAAGCTCATCAACCGACAAACAGTATAGTATGCGTGGGCAGGGAGAGCTTGTCATACGTGGCCACGATAGCTATTCTAGTAGCCTAGCTGATATTCGCATGGATTCTACCTGCATAGTGATTGGTCCTCCGGCATCTCCAAGAAAAAGCCATGATTACCACTCTAATTCCCAGGCATGCTCAAGGAGACAACGGGGAGAGCAAACGTCAGCCGTGAAGTCTAAGGATGGCTACATCAGCTCCAACACTATAAATCCCCCTTCGTCCCAATAGACAGGGGAATTGCTCGTGAGGCAGAAGTAGAGAGGAGAAAAGAGAAGGAGAGAAAAGGAGCGTACAATGAGAAGACTCAGAGGTAATGCCCAGTCTCTTATCGTCTCCCATGAGGCTTCATTCTCCCGTTTCGACCGATGGTTGCTCAGGACTCCCGTTGGCTCTGAGCCCTCACACTGCAAGACCGGTGGAGGCGACTTGTAAAGCGTGGCACAGATAGCCCCTCCGTCTGTAGCAAAAGTGGAGACTGATGAGTGTCCCTCTCCTCATCATCAGTGCCAAGGAATCTTTTTTCTCCTCCGATTAGCCACTCACCTGTGAGTGCATTCAACAACTACCAACTCCTTGACGAGTGCAAAACTCTCTCCACCTCTCAAAGTTGCCTCCTGACCGAGTATACACAGCGGAGTTCAATCCTCTATCTCTCTAAGCTGCTTCATGGCCGGGTGCACTTAGTAGGAGCCCAGTCCTCCATCTTGGAAACCCGCTCCTTGGACGGGCACACTCAGTAGGAGCCCAGTCCTCTATCTCTCAAAACTATCCCCTGACTGGGCACACTTAGTAGGAGCTCAATCCTTCATCTTGAAAAGCCGTTCCCTGGACAGACGCACTTAGTATGAGCCCAATCTTCCATATTTTAAAGATGCCCCTTGATTGGGTGCA
>JAOVVI020007330.1:0-14633 GCA_028571085.2 Nepenthes alata | reverse complement strand
CTCTATGACAAATCGGGGATTGATAATTTTTTCAGTGGAATTATAAAGCATTTGTCTTCCTTGTTATATATGTTGATTTTGGGATTTGGTGTAAATTGGGAAAACAAAGTGCCGCACTCTATTTCCCCTTTTGAACCCAATTCTGGGATTCGAAGATGGAGAGAAACTGGTGGAGTGGGTAGGAGGTATTGTACATGGCGTGTGTATACGGTATAAATATATATAGTATACATATGTATATATATGTGTGTGGTTGTGTAGGTAACGAAAGCATGGGTTACCATTTGTATATAGGTTATATACATGGCATAGGTATACGGGCGTGGTATGAAGACGCCCATGGATGTGTAGGCGTAAGTATATGCATAGGTCACCCCTGTATATATGGGTTATATGTACGTATACGTTGGTACATAAATATATATACATGAGTATCAATGATATAGGCACACGAGCTACTCGTAACAAATCGACACTGGCTGTATAGAGATCAGACAAAATCGGAAGTAACCAGGGAGGGGAAGGAGTTCAACAGAGGGAAGAAAATGGGGAGATATGAGAAAATAGAGTAGAAGAGTCGAGAACTAGAGAGAGGGAGAAGAGATAAGAGAGAGGAGAGGAACAGAATTGGGAAAGTATATTCTGACTGTAATGTCTTTCATGTACATACTATATGCAGGCCAAATGGCCTCATGTGCAGTGCTCATGTAACAACAGGTCAAACAGCCTCATGTGTAGTGTACGTATAACAGCAAAACAAATATAACAGCAGTAACAGCCTAATGCACGTGAAATGAAAAGCTAACAACCAATAACTAATGGTAACAGTAGTACCAGTAACTACTAAGTATAGTATCAGATGTAGTTTTGGTATTTTTGGGGTGGGTGTACTATTCGGATACTTTTTTGAGACCTCGGCTAACTGGGTGGTACGATAATCTCGATAACGATGAGGTCGGTAACATTACCCTCCTCATTAAATAGAACATTGTCCTCAATATTGAAAGTAGGAAAATCTTAAATGAATTCAGTGGTCGATTCCCATGTAGCTTCTTCGGCGGGTTGAGACTGCCAATGAACTAGGAATTGTGGAATGAATACACCCTGCTGCAGCACCTTGCAGAAGCCAATGATCTGGAAAGGGAACAGAAGCAGCTGAGTTCCCAGCGCTTCCTGCGGCAAGGAGACAGGTTGGCTGGGTGCTTCAGTAGGACCGTGTGTCAACAAGGATACATTGAAGACATTATGAATACAGGAATAGTCAGGAAGGTTTTAGCGGTATGCCACTGGACCAATACGTTCTAAAATGCATAAAGGTCCGTAATACCGTTTAGCTAACTTATTAGATTGCCGGTGAGCCACCGTAAATTGTCGGTATGATTAGAGTTTGACATAGACCCAGTTTTCTACTTGAAATTCCCTGTCAGAGCAATGAGCATCGGCTTGGTTCTTCATGCGCAGTTGGGCTCGTTGAGGGTTAGCCTTGAACCAAGTAGGCAGGTTAATGTGGGCAGTGATCAAGTCATCGACAACTGCAATGGAAGAAGAGCCGTGTATGTAATTCACGAGTGAAGGGGGAGATATGTTGTACACCGCCTCAAATGGACTCATCTTGATCGACAAGTACCATGTCGTGTTGTAACTCCACTCTGCCCATGGTAAAAATCAAGTCCAAGTGGAAGGGTTCTCAGCCACAAAGCAACACAAGTAATCCTCTAAACAACGATTTACCACCTCTGTTTGGCCATCTATTTGATAGTGATAAAAGTTGCTATTGGATAAGGAGGTGCCCTAGAATTTGAAAAGTTTCTTCCAAAACTTTCTCATAAAAATAGGATTGTGATCAGAGATGATTTTTGTGGGCAGACCATGTAATCGACAGACCTCTTACATAAAGACCACTGTTGTGAGCATAGGCCGTTTGGGCCCGAACTTCCCCCAAAAGGTGCTCCCCGATTGAGGAGAATCATCCCCAACTTATAAAGTAGTCCTTGTGGAGCTGCCTCCCCGATTTAAAACTCGCAACATTTCTCCCACTTTCGACAGCCACAGACCTCGGTAGCTTTTACTCTGCAGCACTTCACTCCGTCCGGGCGTACCGATAGTAGGTCAACCCCTTCACAGGTAATCATTTATGGTCAGAACCCTCCGTGGGTAGCCCTATTCGGGTCGAGATCGATCTCAATAAAAGCACCACTGTTGTAAGTATAAACCGTTGGGGCCCAAGATTTTTCCAAAAGGTGCACCCCGAGGGAGGAGAATCCCCCCAACTTATAAGGCAATCTTTGTGGAGTTATCTCCCTGATATGGGACTCACAACAATCAAATAAATAAATAAGTAAATGAATAGATAAATTAATTAATATATAACTATATATATGTGTATGTGTGTATAAGTGTATATAACACAGGAATGAGTTGGAAATTGTTGATTTGTTGCAATATGTGTTGAAATTCATGCCTCCATATATATATATATATATATATAGGAGGTGCGTGTATGTGTTTGTGCAGGTATACTTGTATGTGGGTATGTGTGTACATATATATATATATACATAGGTATGTATGTAGGTACAGGTATGCATGTATATGTGCACATGGGTAATATAATGTATCGCAGGTGTGTATACATATATATACATACGTGTGTGTTTATATGGGTTGATGTATATGTATGGATTAATAAAAAATAAATGTAGATAACGTATGTGTACGTGTATGTACATTGAGTAGGAAATTTATGATAATTATTATTTTGAATTGACTATGTGGATATACATATAAATGTGTGCCTTGTATATATAAGAATGTGGTGTAAATGTGTTGAAACTATGAGGAGGAAGAAATTGTGGTGACTATTATTTTGGATTGGACATTTGTGAAATTAGCTTGAATAGTTGAATATGTAGAATAATTATGAATTTATTTGTTAATAATGATAGAGAAGATATTGTATGACCTTGTAATGAGTTTGGTACATCGGGAGAGCTTGAGAGAATAGAAGAAAATGTTAGGATGGTTGGCCGAATATTCAAGATTTTCCTTTAATTTTTCTTTATTTTCGTGATGATCGATCTTTGAGTTGGTTTTAATTGTGTGAGTATATTTTATTCGTACTATATAGATAAGTAAATGAGAGTATGTAAAAATTTTAGGGTATCTTGACGAATTAAAATTTGTGAGATCTTAGTCTATACTTTTTCAATACCTATTCCATTCAGAATGTCGAGATCGTTGATATTGAGGAGGGATATTTATAACCTAGTGACCATTATACAGGATAATATCAGAGATATCATTGACGATGGGTATCAAAGATGGTATGAGTATATTACGCGTGCAACCTTGAGGAGGACTATAGAGGTAGTAGGGATACCAGATAACCTCGTGGTACTTACCTAGTTGTTAGGGATGCAAATATGCAACCTTTGATTCACCATAGTAGAACAAGGTCCATAGAGATTTCATACAATTATGACATCGTATTGAACTGATGATAGGATTCCATGTAATCTATGTTGCATTCTTAATGTCTAATCGTTCATATGGTTTTCGGGTCATAGACCTGACTTATTGTTGAGTCTCGAATAAGAGTTGGTACATCACCTGCTATTATTAATTTTATATATTTATTTTTATTATTCGGGATGTTTGCTTATATTTTTCTATTGTTGATTATTTTTATTTGTTAAGTATTTGGCTCACTCTTATATTTTATTGACTCCAAATTTAGTTGATTGCATAGTAAGGCCGAGGGATACTATTTTTGCTATAGAACTTCGAGATAGAGATGATATTGAAGATAGAGGCTCGTGAGGAGAAGCTCTAGAGTTAGTTTCATTAATCGAGATTTTATTTAGATATGTTATTGGGACTACGTTCTATATTGTTGGGACCATGGTCAGTCTAAACTGAGTCGGGTGACTCAGGTTCGGGTTGTCACAACTAAATGGTATCAGAGAATTAAGATTCTGTGAAGCACACTTAGGTATTTTATACCTTGTTGATATTAAAGGTTATTAGGTGATTAAATAGGATATGGGAATTTAGATTATTTATGATAGTTCTGCCTTTAATAGAGGACTGCATGACTTTTAGGTGATTTAGATGATTTAGTATCGTAAATTTTGGTTCGTCAAGTGATTTGAGGACTTAAGAATCGAAGATGCTGGAGGAATTTTGGGGTCCTTAAATGAGTTGCGGACTTATAATATCTTAGTGAGCTCTATTCAATGAAGCAATTATATAGTTCGGGGCTTGGGGTTAGTAGATGCTTTAGGTTGCCAACCTATGGACGAATCCAAACTTTTAAAATAGGTTTATTCTAACCTCTCTATTTTGTAGGATGTCGGAACAACAAGGTACAAATTTGGTAAATTCACTGAGAGCTTCCAATGGCTCCCATACGAAGAATTTAGATATTTTATGAGCACTCCAACAAGCAAATCAATGTGTAGACCAAGCCATTAACACCTTGATTTGTAATTCATGGATGGTAGAGACACTAATTTCTATTGCTCCCACACACAGCGGGAACGAATAGTCGAAACTGATTATTTTATACTTTGGAAGTGAGTCATTATTGTCCTCATGAATTAAGTGGCAAAAGACTAGTGATCCTCGCGACAAGTAATGTTGTTTTAAGTGTGGAAAGACTGATTATATTGCCAAATGTTGCAAGACGGCTATGACAACATTTACGATGATGGTATCTCTAGCAAGCTAAAAGATCCATTCAATGTATTAAGTTGTTGCCAGTCAGGATATTTCGCCAAGCAATGTAAAGCTAGGCACTATAGATGACAATCTCAGAGCCCAGATAAAGTTTACACCATTCCTGATCAAGAGGTACAGGCTTGTCTTATACCAACAGAGGTAGTATACATATCTTAGGTGCTATATTCTATAATGGTTAGAATTTAGTTCCACATATTTTGTAACTTTTACGTTCTTTCTTTTTACTTTATATATTGTTTAAAGACTATTCTGAGACTTTGAAACCTTACACAAGTAGTATCCATTCCAAGTAATAAAAGTAATTTATCTAGTATTGATCGAAAGCACTTAGGGTATATATCTATGGGGTCAGTATGATCCGTTAGATAATTATTCAGTATAAATGTATAATACCCAGGAAGATTGTCCGTAATCGCGGATATCCTTTATAATTTGACCCCTCGTTGAAAAAGTTGTATAACATTTTAGGCAGTGTTATGAGTATTTGGGACATTAGGGATTGCTTTGATAGTACCCAAAAAAAAAGATTTTAAGGATTGTCTATCGAAATTTAAGGTGTATATTTAAATGATCAACTCTATGGTCTAAAATTTAGGTTAAGGGATGAAAAGTTTAGATAATTTTATTTAAGTATCAAATATAATTATAAATTTATCAATAATCGAAGCAGTTGTCAATTGAACTTGTCCCTATCAAAGTCTTAAGATTGGAGTTTCGTGAATCTTGGATGTTATTTTTAACTGATTGGAAGAGTTTATCAACACTTATATTTATAATTCTTTAATTGTGCTCATCTATTTTTTTGAAAGATATAGTTTTGGATTTAATTATTTGGATCGAGAAAAAAAATTAAAGTGAATAATTCATGATCTAGATCGGTGACAATTCTAATTTTGGGTCTTAAGATTTAAAAATCTAATTCTTAGGAGTAGTCATTTTTGAAAGAATTTAGTCTAAGCCAGAAAGTGAAATAAATTATTGAAACAAGATAAAGGATGTTATAGAAGAACCAACTAGTGGAGTTTAAATTAGGGATGGCCATTGCATAAGTCGGAAGACAATAGTATTAGTTGAAGGTTATAAAAATAATTATAACATTGGATTGCATCCTTTAAGGGCTGTATAATATACAACTTTAAAGTTCTATCGGGTTATGATACATTATTAAAATATGATAACAATCAGTTATATGTCGGTGAGGAGTAACCATTAATTTATGATGGATGCATTTGAAGGTTGATAATTCACTAATTCATAGAATATTTTAGACGGTTATACTTTAATAATAAACATATTAAGAATTCTGAAAATTTAATAAGAGCATTTGATACTGTACGATTAAGGATGGCTGGTAGAGTTGACCTATATAGGACAATTAAGAGCAGTTGAGGTTGTAGAACGATTTAAGGTTTAATCGACGACATCATTATTGAGGCCGACGACACGATACAATGAAGTGGAATGTTGTTACTTTAATTAACGATTCAAGTTATATACCATAGTTGTATTAGAGTTGTATTGGAATGATAAATTTAAGTGTGATTATTGTAAGTGGATAATGCAATTACTAGTTGATTGTGAGGATATTGGAGATCTGAAAGATTGTGGACTCGACTAGTACAAATACTAGATAGAGAAAGACTCTATTAATATTAATATTTTAGTAGTATGGGCATGACCTATTGCATGTTTAAATTATGTGCCGTTGGTTTTGAAGGGAGTAAATGTTTGATAAATGCTTGATTTGAATAGAGATAATTCTTTAGGTAAAAGTAACAACAATTATTTAAGGATCGAGACATATATTTCAAGGACGAAATTCTTTTAAGGGAGGAGAATTATAACACTTCAATATTTTGACTCAGATTATGTAGTTACAAATTTAATATAATAATAAATAATATGATATATTGATATTAATAAATATTATTAATACTAATATGTATTGAATAATTAATAATAATAAATAATAATAAATATTAATAATAATTACTAATAAATAATAGTATTACTGATAAATAATAATATTAAATAATATAATAATAATAATAGATGAATGAAGAAGAAAAAGAGAAAGAAAGGGGAAAGAAGAAGAAAGAGAGGAAGGAAAGAATGGAAGAAAAGTGGAAAGGAGAAGGGAGAGAGAGGATGGCGCAATTCGGTAACAGTGGGAATGGGAAGGAGATCAGCGCCCTATATGAAAACCAGTGAAACCTTAGCCGAATCCTCATTTACTTAAGGAGCTAATGGTGAGGAGAGGAGAGGCACGAACCGAAAAGGAAAGCTACACACATGCCGAAACAAAGCAAAGCCACAGCTATCGTCGTCGATTGGTGCCAAAGGGAGTGTCGTCGTGGCCGTTTGGTCGGTCTAAACCGAGTTAGGTGACTCAGATTCGGGTCGTCACAACTATAATTTGATACTTAATCCTCAAATATAAATCTTAAATACAAATCACATATACATGTCCAAAAGCAAAATAACAACAAAAGTATTCAATCTTCTCTGTCCAAGATACAGATACAGATAATCATTTCTTATACATTTATATCTTCACATGCTTTCAATTATATATATAAATCAATATAAAGCTTTGAACATATAAGGAATTCTTACCACAAAGCGTCGGACATAACTTTAGAGCATCTGGATAACAAATCCCTTCATAATTTCATACAACATAATTTTCAGAATATATACAAAATAACATACAAAACGTATATGTGAATAATTATCTCAATTCATGTCCGACAATATTCCCGTAATACGTAAAATTAACATATACAAAATAAAAATATATAAATACCAAATAATCGGAATACCCACATCCATGAAGTTAGGATTTTCATGTTCTAAAATCAAATCATGTACAGACCCTAATTTTTGTGGGAAAAGATGTCGGGCCACGGGTTAGGGTTTTCTAGTGTATAAAACTGTATAAAACTATCAAATCGGATATCCAATTGATATATTAATATATACAAGGCATGTATATCCATATTTTAAAGCCAATTTATGCATAAATCTCAAAATAAATGGGTAAACTTATTCCGGGAGCGGGGTTAGGATTTTGGTATGAAAAATCGGTCAAAACTGAGAAATAGAACATGAAATCCACATATATACATATTCAAGTTATGGGTAATACAAAATATAAATTTAATCGGATATCGGAATGAGAATACCCAAAGAAAATGGAACAAAAGTGCAAAGAAATGAAAGATGAGGGTGTAGTGCATTTGCCTCGAATCTATAACTTCTCTAACTAGCTCTGTCACGACCCAAGAACATAATATAAATACGTCAAAAATAAAATTAATAATAATGTTTTTATCAACCATAAAAATTCAATTCGGGTATGACAGTCATATACAAATAGAACCCAATATAAAAAAAGTCCGCACAAGATCTTATCAGATATAAATCTGGACAAACATAATGTATGACCTGCTATCCAAATATCACAAGGAGGTATCCAAATATACAATTTTAATATTTCTCATTTAATGATCAAGACCATCATTCGACCATAAACAATAACCATAACACATCCTCGGAATCAGAAACATATCTAACATATCATTTCCACTCATCGATAGAGATATCCGAGCCAGATCACGTCTGAACTCCTGCAAGCATATCCATATAACTAATCTAAAGAGATAACATATGAAAATATGAGCTTAGAACTCAACAAATATCGTATATATATAAACAGTGCATATAAATCAGAGGGAATGGATAACAACCACAACCGTATAAAAATAAAATACGAGGTCCGTAAAATCCCTAAAAATTGAGATGTCTCGTACTAAATTATTATCCATATCAAACGGTCCCTCCAGGACATAATTATAATAAATAACTATCCGATTAAATTTCATAAACAATATCATATCATATGATCCGATATCACATTATATAATCGTGACTGTCACCACATCCGTGTGGGACATATACCATCGTCCGGATCTAAATCTCATATATCATATACTAAAATCAAAGAAAATGACAGAACCAAAACATATAAATATAAAATATATTCTGGGATTTAGCACATTAATACGTACAAGACATTTCTACCGCCCATTCGTGGGCTAAACCATGTATCTCGAATTACAGTTCACCCAAATACATGCACAAATACAAAGTATACACGAAATCGGAGAACCAAAGATCAACAAATTGAAGAAGAGTTACCATCATCCGATAACCACGGCTATATCGGCTGCGATTTAAGTCAGCAGTTCAAGGCTCGGCTACGGTTTAGGCCAGTAGCTCAAGACCATTAATGTACTCTGTCTCCTATAGATTAAGAACTTACTCACTATATTTTACTACCCGCGATTTTGAGTGCAACCTCAAATTTTAGTTATATATTAGGATGTCCGAATATATTAGTTTTTTTATCAATTCTTTAATATGATTTTCATTTAAATACACAGTGGGGTAGGTCAACTACTAAACCCCTCAACCTTTCTACCGGCGGAAGAGGGCCACATCATATACGTTCCTGTCGAGACTAAGCCTCCCCATCGGGAGCGGTACTAATATCTCATACCTCGGATTACATATAACAACTCATTGGGTCTCAGACCTCCATGGTCCTGTAGTGACCCCGCCCTCAGCAGTGTGCATGTGGATCAATGCACGGCCTAGTTCATGGTTTCACAATATACGAGCACACAAATATATATATACTGTCCGGGTATTCGAAAATCCTCCAAATCATAAATATCCATGTCAAACTATCGCACGACCAGTAAAACATATATGCATGTACATAATTAATAAATTAGGTGTATATAAAAATACATGTATATTAGTAAAATATCTAACAGTAGTCAAAACACATCAGAAATTAAATCAGACCAAGAGTAGGGCTAGATAATACTTGTCTCGACTTCATACTCTATAGATCTAAAGAAATGATATTCCGAAACACCCGAATCGGTTGTTTCTCTCTCCTCTGCCGCACCCTCTCTCTCTCCTCCCTGCGCGGCCCTCTACCGGCGGCTTCACCACCGTGCCGCTGCCTCCCGCAACCGACGGTGCCTTGCTTGGCCGTCGCAGGCCTCCCCGGCATCGCTGCGCTGCTGCTGCTCCCCTCGCACGGCTTCACCGTCATTCTCTCTCCTCCACGCAACCCTCACGCTGCTGCCGCACGCCGCAGCCTGCGATCGCTGCAGCCTCACTAGCGACCACCATCATCGCCGTTCACTTGCGCCACTACTGCCTCTTCCTTCCTCTCCCTTCTCCTCCTTCTTCCCTCTGCGCGCCGAACCCTTCTTCTCTTCTCTCTCCCCAATTCGCTTCTCTGCTTCTGTTTTCCCTTTTTTTTCTTTTTTTATATATTATATTATATTATTATTATTATTATTATTATTATTATTATTATTAATTAAATATATATATATTATTTTCTATTTTACTTTTCTTTTATTCTAAAATCTAAATCGATATTCGGACAACACGGGCATGCTCCGGGTGCCACTTCGCAATTCTGATCATTTCTCAATATTTTATAATATTTTAATTTATTTTTTATCACGTCCGAAATACCCAAAATTATAATTAATAATAAAATAATCAAGACAGAGATCCAATATATTACAAGTTCCAGGCCGGAATCAAACCTGAGAGCTTCGATCTCCTCCTCTCTTTTCTCCATTGCTCTCTCTCTCTTCGTTCCCACGGAGGCCGTGAGAAAATCGTCCGAATAAACCCTCACGGCGTTCTTTAGGCGCAAGGTCTATTTTCTGTGCTTGAGCGCTCTTTAAGCATAGGGACTCTATTTTTTCGGCTTGAGCATGCATCGGGCTTGCTCATACTCAAGCCTAAATTCAGGCATGTATTAGACTCAACTTCAGCCGGTCCAATTTGACTCTTTTAACTCAATTTTTTTTACATTCTTTGACCTCAATTTTTATTATATTAGGTTAATTAACCATGATTGTGATAAATTTAAAAATTCAGGCATTACATGCATTATTGGTGTCGTCTGTAGCTACAAGAGCGAACATGGATAATACCATGGCACAAACTAGCACACTGGCCGTAGGTGTCATCTCTTGTAGTGATGACCCCTTTGTGAGTAGTCATGAAGACGAACGACCAACCCCCAACGGGCAAACGTTTGTTACCCAAAGAAATGTTGTGTCCGAAATGACCCCCAGATCGTTCGCACCCACTTGAAGGTGCTACATTGGGGGACTCTGACTTTCGGACCTCAGCGTTTAGAAGGAGGAATTGAAGGAAGAGACAACCCTTAGAAGATTCATTGGCCTGATAACCTCGCGGCTCGATCGACCACAAGAGACAGGGCCCAGGCACAGCCGAAGGGCTGATTGAGCCGCAAGATGCTAGGAGGCTCTCTACCTTGGAAGAAGCTTCAAGCAGTGCCAACAAATACCCTGTCAACCCTTGGAGGCCTCCTTTCGCAGGGGAGACTTGGTCGTCACCCCTCCCCGTGGCCTCGAGACGCAGAGCGTGGAGCCTCGCAGTCGAAGTTCGAATCCACTGCCCAAATAGGATCACTTCTGTGCCCCATTGGGCTCCCTAGGGCCTCAGTGGTGCCGAGGGAAATTAGTTTCGATCTCCTCATTCTCTCTCTTCTCCATCACTCTCTCTCTCTTCTTTCCTGCGAAGGCCATGATAAAATCGCCCAAATAAACCCTCGCAAGTTTATAAGTCTCAAGCGCTTGCCCCGGGTGTTGGCCCACTGGCTTGGAAAATTATTGAAGATCGGACCCACTTCAACTCAACATATTGAAAAGATGTAGTTATTTCCTAATTTATTTGATAATTTGGATCTAGAGACGCATCAATATTAAATATTCTATTATGTTAAATGTTTAATAATGAATGTCCAAGTATAATTTCATACGTAAAATTCGTAATTTATATACGAATATTAAATAATTTCAAATTGTACAAAATCATCCGATATCAAATGCAAAATGATTCAAAAGGCTCAAAATCTAATATTGAATAATTCTGACGAATGTGTTAAAATATACGATTCTCAAAGGTTAAAATATTTCAAATATTAAAGATGATATAGGCAAAATTTTAAAAATCCAAAACATGTCAAACTGAGGATCAAATTACAAAAGGCCAATCTTGATGAAAGATTACATATACTTTTAATAATCTTAGATCAAAATAATACTATTTTAATAAACAACTTGTTTACAAATTTCTCCCAATAGATGAGGTCAAATACCATTTTTTCTACTTATAGATGATAGTTGTAATCCTCAAACATATATGATATATTAGGACGTCTGAATATATTATTTTTTATTTAATTTTTTATAATAATTCTCAATAAAATATCAAATGATAAATTTTATATCAATCACTGAATTTTCTCTCTCTATAAGAAAAATATAAATCAAAACTTTTTATCCTGTAAGATAGTTCAAACTCACATAGAAACGAAATAAAGTCTGATCCGAAACACTTACATAGAATATCACATACAAAGACTAACACACAAGTTTTATAATGTTTCTTTTGCAAATATTTATACATACAAACATAATACTTCCAAATATTTATGTAATATCCAATTCACTGTTTGATTAATTTAGTATTATCAGTTTATTTTAAATTTATTTTAGATATATTAAAAATAATTATGTAATATAAATCTTAAAAATATTTGGAATAAGTAAGCAGGTTTAGTACTTGAGGTATACCTAAAGCATGCTCATGTGCTTTTGGTAGATTAGGCAGACCTGAGGTAGTACTCGAGTATGTTTGGCAGAGTACTCATACTCGAGGAGCGCCTGAGGAGGCACTCATGTACGGTTTAGGGTTAGGTGTGGTGCCTGATGCGCGTCTGAGGCAACACTAGTGCCCCGGTTCGATTATATAAGGGAGATACACACTATTTTTGGTCATTTCGCATGGGAATGATGAGCAAGGAGAGGGAGAAAGATAAAAGAAGAGAGAAAAAGATAAGAAGAATAATTTTAAGGTATCTTTTGGTTAAATCAATTAGATTAGATATTGAGACAAGTATCCTTAAATCCTATATTTAGTTTATTTCAGTTTTTGTTTAGTTTTACTTATATTTGGTAGATTTAGTGTATATATATTTCATTTTACTTATCCCATTTAGATAATCCGTACATACATGTCATTTTTACTATATATCTTTGAATTTTGTTTCAATTTTGTTATTATTTGAGAATTTTTACTTGTTTTATAAAAATAGATAATTATTTTGAGATATTTTATCTATGTATAAGAATAGTCAAAAAGAAAAAGTCATAAAAACCTGTATATGGGCCTTACATGTGGTATCTATGCATGTGTTTCGGGTCAGGCTCAACTTTGTATTCGATTTGGCATTTGTCCTTTCCCCCACGATAGAAAACCTTATATTTGACCTTTTCGAATATAAGTTTTGTACTTTTCTACAGATAGGAAAAATTTTGGACTTTGACATAAATAAAAACGTTTTTGATGTTTTGAGTAACACCTGATTACCAAAATATATTTTATGTCGTCGAAAATTACTTAAATTAAGTGAATTGTTACAAATAATTGTATATTCATATGAAAAATTAAATAATTGAGGGAAGATTATCAATATTTGATTCGTGCATGAGTGGCACTCAAGCGTAAATATCAATATCAATATGTCTAAGGGGGCAGGAAAGAAAGCTCATGCGTATATCCAACTGTAGGGATTGTGCTGAAGGGGGCATGAAGAGAGCTTGTGAGCCACCCCTTAAAAAACCTCATGCCTGATCGGTGCACGATTGACACTTGTGCTCTAGTCAGTGTATTTAATGACTTCAATCAAAATTTTCAATTAATTTTTTGAAGATTGCAACAAAAGACAGTGAAATAGAAAAAGAAGAGAAAGAAGAGAAGAGAATGTGATTTTGAAGTGATTTCAAACTAGATTTTGTGAATTTTAACAAAAGGCAAATATATATAAGCATATTTTTTTTATTTGTTGCTAAATTTTTTAGATATTTTTCATAGTTCTTGTCTTATATTCACAACCATGTACTGCATTGTGCTTCTCCTGTATTTATCTTACATGCATATTAATATTATTTCAATATCTTGAGATTCTCCATAGGATTGTACTTTGGTTCTTTTATATTGCCAAAAAAATACTTAAAATTATCGTGTATTCTTGTGACAGACCGTATTTTTTTGCCAAAAATTCGGTAGAGTTTTGTCTCTAATACGTATATTTGCCAATACAAAAACCTGTATAATCTCTTGTACAATACAAAATACATTCATATAATCTCGATATTTGACATCGAACAACAACACACAAAATCACACATGATCCATCTGTCACATACAATTCATGACTCCAACGCTATGTATCTAAACGCAACGTCGGCCCAAGAGAAATACTACTAGATACCTGTTATAAACCACAACAATCTGTGAAAGTATAATAAATCCAATACAATGAAAACTAAGCTATCTAATCATCAATTATATGTACAGTATACATTAAGATTTCAAAAGAAATATAATTATATACAATTTTTTCATGACATAAATAAAATTACAAGTAACAAGTCTTCAATATGATCTTCAAATCCAAAACCTAATCCACTTTAAAACTCTACATTGTTCCATTGGGTATAACAGACCTGTACTAAACTGTAGACAAAAAAAAAGTAAGGGTGACTCAATGCTCAGCAAGTAAATGAAAGACATATAATCATGAAGGAGATGTATAAGTAGGAATATTATGAATTATGCTTTGGAGCGTAATTTGTTTCTCCTTGAAATATAATTTATGCATGATTATTTATCTTTACGGTTAAGGGTTAGTAAGCCTTACTAACTAAATGTACGGGAGGACGATGAATGGTCATTATACCTTACATGATCTAAGACCGAAC
>JAOVVI020007329.1:0-14941 GCA_028571085.2 Nepenthes alata | reverse complement strand
ATGTCCCACATCGGATTTGGAAGGGGAGAATGATTTGCTTAAAGGCGCTCGGTATCCCTTTCCATGGTGGATGGGTTTTAAAGAAAACCTTGAGGGCTTCCCGGCCCAAAGCGGATAGTATCCACAATGGTCCCTGATGAAATTAGAGACAGGGTCGTGCCATGTAGGGCAATGACCCAAATCCGCTTTGGAAAGGGGGAACGATTTGTTTAAAGGCGCTGGGTATCCCTTTACTCGTGGACCCATTTGGAGGAAAACCATGAGGGCTTCAAGGCCGAAAGCGGACAGTATCCATGATGGTCCCTGATAGTATCAGAGACAGGGCCAAGCAATGTAGGGCAATGTCCCACGTCATCTTTGGAAAGGGGAAACGATTCGCTTAATGGAGTTGGGTATCCCTTTCCCTGGTGGAGGCATTTTAGAAAAAATCATGTCGGCTTCCCGGCCCAGAGCGGACAGTATCCACGATGCTCCCTGATTGAATCAAAGACAGGGTCGTGCCATATAGGGCAATCTCCCACATCGGCTTTAAAAGGGGAACAATTCGCTTAAAGGCGCTGGGTATATCTTTCCTTGGTGGACACGTTCTGAGAAGAACCGTGAGAGCTTCCAGGCCCAAATCGGATAGTATCTACATTGGTCCCAGATGGTATCAGAGACAGGGCCGTGCCATGTAGGGCAATGTCCCACATTGGCTTTGGAAAGGGGGAACGATTCGCTTAAAGGCGTTGGGTATCTCTTTCTATTGTGGATGCATTTTGAAGAAGACCATGAGGGCTTCCAGGCCCAAAGCGGACAGTATCGACGATGGTCCCTAATGGTATCAGAGACTGGGCCGTGCCATGTAGGACAATGTCCCACATTGGCTTTGGACAGGGGGAACTATTCGCTTAAAGGCGCTAGGTATCACTTTCTTTGGTTGACGCATTTTGAGGAAAACTGGGAGGGCTTCCAGTCCTAAAGCGAACAGGATCCACAATGGTCTCTGATGGAATCAGAGACAGGGCCGTGCCATGTTGGGTAATGTTCCACATCGACTTTGGAAAGGGGAAATGATTCTCTTAAAGGTGCTGGGTATCCCTTTACTCGTGGACGTGTTTGGAGGAAAACAGTGAGGGCTTTCAGGTCGGAAGCGGACAATATCCATGATGGTCCCTGATGGTATCAAAGTCAGGGCCGTGCCATGTAGGGCAATGTCTCACTTCAGCTTTTGAAAGGGGGAACGATTCCTTTAAAGGCACTTGGAATTCATTTTCTCATGGACGCGTTTGGAGGAAAACCGTGATGGCTTCAAGGCCCAAAGCAGACAGTATCCACGATGGTCCCTGATGGTATCATAGACAGGGTCGTGCCATGTAGGGAATTGTCCCACATCGTCTTTAAAAGGGGGGTACAATTTGCTTAAAGGCGCTTGGTATCCCTTTCCCTGGTGAACGCATTTTGAGGAAAACCATGAGGGCTTCCAGGCGCAAGGCAGATAGAATCCACGATGGTCCCTGATGCTATCAGAGATAGGGTCTTGCCATGTAGGTCAATGTCCCACATCAGCTTTAGAAAGGGGAATGATTCTCTTAAAGTTGCTGGGTATCCCATTCCTTAGTGGATGCGTTTTGAGAAAAACCGTAAGGACTTCCAGACCCAAAGCGAACAGTATCCACAACGGTCCCTGAGGGTATAAGAGACAGGGTCATGCCATGTAGGGCAATGTCTCATATCGGCTTTGGAAAGGGAAAAGATTTGCTTAAAGCCGTTGGGTATCTCTTTCCACGGTGGATGTATTTTGAAGAAAATCGTGAGGGATTTCAGGCCCAAAGCGGACAGTATCCATGATGGTCCTTGATGGTATCAGAGACAGGGCCGTGCCATGTAGGGAAATGTCCAACATCGGCTTTAGAAATGGAGAACGATTCGCTTAAAGGCACTAGGTCTCCCTTTCTCTAGTGGACGCATTTTGAGAAAAATTATGAGTGCTTCTAGGCCCAAAGCCGACAGTATCTATAATGGTCCCTAATGGAATCAAAGATAGGGCTACCCCATGTTGGGTAATGTTCCACATCGGCTTTAAAAAGGGGAACGATTCGCTTAAAGGCGCTGGGTATCCCTTTCCCTGGTGGATGCGTTTTGAGAAAAATTGTGAGGACTTCAAGTCCCAAAGCAGACAGTATCCAAGATGGTCTCTGATGGTGTCAGAGAGAGGGCCGTGCCATGTAGGGCAATATCCCACATCGGCTTTGGAAAGGGGGAACAATTCGCTTGACGAAGCTGGGTATCCCTTTCCCTGGTGGACGCGGTTTGGGAAAAATCGTGTGGGCTTCGGGGACCAGAGCGGACAGTATCCATAACGGTCCCTGATGGAATCAGAGACAGGGCCGTGCCATGTAGGGCAATGTCCCACATCTTCTTTGGAAATGGAGAACGATTCTCTTAAAGGCGCTGGGTATCCCTTTTCCAGGTGGATGCATTTTGAGAAAAACCGTGAGGGCATCCAGGCCCAAAGCGGACAGTATCCACAACGGTCTCTGATGGAATCAGAGATAGGGCCGTACCATGTTGGGCAATGTCCCACAACAGCTTTGGAAAGGGGAAACGATTCTTTTAATGGCGCTTAGAATTCCTTTCCTCGTGGACGCGTTTGGATGAAAACCGTTTGGGCTTTAAGTCCCAAAGCGAACAGTATCCACGATAGTTACTGATGGTATCAGAGACAGGGCCAAGCCATGTAGGGCAATATCCCACATCGACTTTAAAAAGGGGGAACAATTCACTTAAAGGCGCTCGGTATCCCTTTCCTTGGTGGTCACATTTTGAGGACAACCGTGAGGGTTTCCAGGCCCAAAGAGGACAGTATCCATAACGGTCCCTGATGGTATCTAAGATAGGTCCGTGCCATGTAGGGAAATATCCCACATCGGCTTTGGAAAGGGAGAATGATTCGCTTAAAGGCGCAGGGTTTACCTTTCTCTGGTGGACACGTTTTGAGGAAAACCGTGAGGACTTCCATGCCCAAACTAGACAGTATCTACAATGGTCCCTAATGGAATCAGAGACAAGGCCGTGTCATTTAGGGCAATGACCTACATCAGCTTTGGAAAGCGGGAATGATTCGCTTAAAGGCGATGGGTATCGCTTTCCTTGGTGGATATGTTTTGAGGGAAACCGTGAGGGCTTCCCGGCCCAAAGCGGACAATATCCACAATGGTCTCTGATGGAATCAGAGACAGAACCGTTCCATGTAGGGCACTGTCCCACATCGGCTTTGTAAAGTGAAACTATTCGCTTAAAGGTACCCAAAATTCCTTTCCTTAGTGGATGCATTTTGAGAAAAACCGTAAGGGCTTCCAGGCCTAAAGAGGATAGTATCGACAATGGTCCCTGATGGTGTCAGAGACAGGGCCATGACATGTAGGGCAATATCCCACATCGACTTTGTAAAGGGAAACAATTCGCTTAAAGGCGCTGGGTATCCCTTTCCTTGGTGGACACACCTTGAGGAAAACCGTGAGGGCTTCCAGGCCAAAAGCGGACAATCTCCATAACGGTCCGTGATGGTATCAAAGACGGGGCCGTGCCATGTAGGGCAATGTCCCACATCTGCTTTGGAAAGGGGAATGATTCTCTTAAAGTCGCTGGGTATCCCTTTCCCAGGTGGATGTGTTTTTAGAAAAACCGTAAGTGCTTCCAGGCCCAAAGTAGACTGCATCCACAACGGTCTCTGATGGAATCAGAGATAGGGCCGTACCATGTAGGGCAATGTCCCACAACGGCTTTGGAAATCGGGAACAATTCGCTTAAAGGCGCTCGGAATTCCTTTCCTCATGGACACGTTTGGAGGAAAATCGTTAGGGCTTCAAGTCCCAAAGCGGATAGTATCCATAATGGTTCCTGATGGTATCAGAGACAGGGCCGTGCCATGTAGGACAATATCCCACATCGGCTTTAAAAAGGGGAAATGATTCGCTTAAAGGCGCTGGGTATCCCTTTCCCTGGTGGACGCGTTTTGAGAAAAATCATGAGTACTTCAAGGCCCAAAGCAGACAGTATTCACGATGGTCCCTGATGGTATCAAAGACAGGTGCGTGTCATGTAGGGCAATATCCAACATCAGCTTTGGAAAGGGAGAACGATTCGCTTAAAGGCGCTGGGTATACCTTTCTCTGGTGGATGCATTTTGAGAAAAATCATGAGGGCTTCCACGCCCAAAGTGGACAGTATCCACAATGGTCCCTGATGGAATCAGAGGCAGGGTCGTGCCATATAGGGCAATGACCCACATCGGCTTTGGAAAGGGGGAATGATTCGCTTAAAGGCGCTGGGTATCCCTTTCCCTGGTGGATGCGTTTTGAGGAAAACCATGAGGGCTTCCCGGCCCAAAGCGCCACAATGGTCTTGATGGAATAAGAGACAGGGTTGTTCCATATAGGGCAATGTCCCACATCGGCTTTGAAAAGGGGAACGATTTGCTTAAAGGCGCTCAAAATTTCTTTCCTTAGTGGACACATTTTGAGGAAAATCGTAAGGGATCCAGGTCCAAAGAGGACAGTATCGACAATGGTCCCCGATGGTGTCAGAGACAAGGCCATGCCATGTAGGGCAATGTCCCACACCAACTTTGGAAAGGACGAATGATTCGATTAAAGTTGCTGGGTATCCCTTTCCCTGGTGGATGCATTTTGAGAAAAATCGTGATGGCTTGCAGGCCCAAAGCGGACAGTATCCATGATGGTCTCTGATGGTATGAGAGACAGGGTCGTGCCATTTAGGGTAATATCCCACATCGGCTTTAAAAAGGGGAACGATTCGCTTAAAGGCGCTGGGTATCTCTTTCCTTGGTTGACACATTTTAAGGACAACCGTGTGGGCCTCCAGGCCCAAAGCGGACAGTATCCTCAATGGTCACTGATGGTATCAGAGATAGGGGCCATGCCATGTAGTCCAATGTCCCACATCAGCTTTGGAAAGGAATAATGATTTGCTTAAAGGCGCTGGGTATACCTTTCTCAAGTTGATACATTTTGAGGAAAACCGTGAGGGCTTCTAGGCCCAAAGCGGGCAGTATCCACAATGGTCCTTGATGGAATCAGAGACAGGGCCGTGCCATGTAGGGCAACGACCCACATCGGCTTTGGAAAGGGAGAACGATTTGCTTAAATGCACTGGGTATCCCTTTCCTTGGTGGATGCATTTTAAGGAAAATCGACAGGGCTTCCGGGCCCAAAGTAGATAGTATCCATTACGGTCCCTGATGGTATCAGAGATAGGGTCGGGCCATGTAGGGCAGCATCCCACATCAGCTTTAGAAAGGGGGAACGATTCGCTTAAAGGTGCTGGGGTTCTCTTTCCTTGAAGACATGTTTGGAGGAAAATCGTGAGGGCCTCCAGGCCCAAAGCAGACAGTATCCACGATGGTCCCTGATGGGATCAGAAACAGGGCCGTGCCACGTAGGGCAATGTCCCACTTCAGCTTTAAAAAGTGGGAACGACTCAGCTAAAGGCGCTGGGTTTCCCATTCCCTGATGGACGGATTTTGAGAAAAATTGTGATGGCTTCCAGGCCCAAAGCGGACGGTATCCACGATGGTATCTGATGGTATCAGAGACAAGGCCGAGCCATGTAGGGCAGCGTCCCACATCAGCTTTAGAAAGGGAAAATGATTCGCTTAAAGGTGCTGGGATTCCCTTTCCTCATGAACGTATTTGGAGGAAAATCGTGTGGTCCACCAGGCCCAAAGCGGACAGTATCCACGATGGTCCCTGACGGCATCAGAGACAGGGTCGTGCCACGTAGGGCAATATTCCACATCGGCTCTAAAAAGTGGGAGCGATTCACTTAAAGGTGCTGTGTTTCCCATTCCCTGGTGGACGCATTTTGAGAAAATTTGTGAGGGCTTCCAAGCCCAAAGCGGACGGTAACCATGATGGTATCTGATGGTATCAGAGACAGGGTCGTGCCATGTAGGGCAGCGTCCCACATCGGCTTTAGAAAGGGGGAACGATTCGCTTAAAGATGATGGGATTCCCTTTCCTCGTGGATGTATTTGGAGGAAAATCGTGAGGTCCTCAAGGCCCAAAGCGGACAGTATCCACGATGGTCCCTGATGGTATTAGAGATAGGGCCATGCCACGTAGGGCAATGTCCCACATCGGCTTTTGAAAGGGCAAATATTTTACTTAAAGGCGTGGGGTATCCCTTTCCTCATGGACACATTTGGTGGAAAATCGAGAGGGTTTCTAGGCCCAAAGCGGACAGTATCTACATTGGACAGGGGGAATGATTTGCTTCAAGGGTTTGGTATCCCTTTCCTCGTGGATGCATTTGGACAAAAACGGTGAGGGTTTCAAGGCCAAAAGTGGATCGTATCCACAAGGGTCCTTGATGGTATCAGAGACAGGGCCGTGCCATGGAGGGCAATGTCCCACATCGGCTTGACAAATGAGGAACGATTCGCTTAAAGGCGCTGGGTATCCCTTTCCCTGGAGGATGGATTTTGAGGAAAACTGTAAGGGCTTCCAGACCTAAAGTGAACAGTATCCATGATGGTCTCGAATGGTATCAAAGACAGGGCCGTGCCATGTAGGGCAATGTCCCACATCGACTTTAGAAAGTGGGAATAATTTGCTTAAAGGCACTGGGTGTCCCTTTCCTCATGGACGCATTTAGAGGATAACTGTGACGGTTTCCAACCCCAAAGCAGACAAGATCTACAATGGTCCCTGATGGTATCAGAGACAGGGCCGTTCCATGTAAGGCAATGTCCCACATCGACTTTGGAAAAGGGAAACGATTCGCTAAAAGGCATTGGGTATCCTTTTCCCTGGTGGATGCATTTTGAGGAAAACCGTGAGGGCATCCAAGCCCAAAGCTGATAGTATCCACAATGGTCCCTGATAGAATTAGAGACAGGGCCATGCCATGTAAGGAATTGTCCCAAATCTGCTTTGGAAAGGGGGAACAATTCGCTTAAAGGCACTGGGTATACCTTTCCCTGGTGGATGCGTTTTGAGGAAAATCGTGAGGGCTTCAAGGCCCAAATCGGACATTATCCATAATGGTCTCTGATGGTATCAGAGACATAGCTGTACCATGTAGGGCAATGTCCCACATCGGCTTTGGAAAGGGGGAACGATTCGATTAAAGGCACTGGGTATCCTTTTCCTCGTGTACACATTTGGGAGAATACTGTGATGGCTTACAGGACCAAACCAGACAGTTTCAACAATAGTCTCTGATGGAATCAGAGATAGGGCCGTGCCATGTAGGGGCAAATCCCACATCGGCTTTTGAAAGGGGAAACGACTCGCTTAAGGATGCTAGGTATCCCTTTCTTCATGGACGCATTTGGAGAAAAATCGTGAGAGTTTTCAGGCCCAAAGCGGACAGTATCTACAATGGCCACTGATGGTATCAGATATAGGGTCGTGCCACGTAGGGTAATGTCCCACATCGACTTTGAAAAGGGGGAATGATTTGCTTAAATGGGTTGGGTAACCCTTTCCTCGTGGATGCGTTTGGAGAAAAATTGTGAGGGTTTTAAGGCCCAAAGTGGATAGTATCCACAATGGCCCCTGATGATATCAGAGATAGGGCCGTGCCATGTAGGGCAATGTCCCACATCGACTTTGAAAAGGGGGAACGATTTGCTTAAATGGGCTGGGTATCCCTTTCCTTGTGGATGTGTTTGGAGGAAAACTATGAGGGTTTCAAGGCCCAAAGTGGATAGTATCCACAATGGTCCCTGATGGCATCAGAGACAGGGCCGTACCATGTAGGGCAATATCCCACATCTGCTTTGGAAATAAGGAACGATTCGCTTAAAGGCGCTGGGTATCCCTTTCCCTGGTGGATCGATTTTGAGGAAAACCGTAAGGGCTTCCAGACCCAAAGAGGACAGTATCCACGATGGTCTATAATGGTATCAGTGATAGGGCCGTGCCATGTAGGGTAATGTCCCACATCGGCTTTGGAAAGGGGGAACAATTCACTTAAATGCACTGGGTATCCATTTTCTTGGTGGACGCATTTTGAGAAAAATTCTCAGGGCTTCCGAGCCCAAAGCAGATAGTATCCACGATGGTCGCTGATGGTATCAGAGACAGGGCCGTGCCATGTAGGATAATGTCCCACATCGGTATTGGAAAGGGGGAACGATTCACTTAAAGGCGCTGGGTATCCCTTTCCCTGGTGGACGCATTTTGAGGAAAACCGTGAGGGCTTCCAGGCCCAAAGCGGACAGTATCCACAATGGTCCCAGATGGAATCAGAGATAGGGGCATGCGATGTAGGGCAATGTCCCACATCGGCTTTGGAAAGGAGGAATGATTAGCTTAAAGGCGCTTGGTATACCTATCCTCGTGGACGCGTTTGGAGGAAAACTGTGTGGGCTTCCATGCCCAAAGTGGACAGTATCTATGATAGTTTCTGATGGTATCAGAGACAGGGCCGTGTCATATAGGGCAATGTCCCACGTCCGCTTTAAAAAGGGAGAACAATTTTTTTAAAGGCGCTGGGTATCTCTTTCCTTGGTGGACGCATTTTGAGGAAAACTGTAAGGATTTAGGGCCCAAAGCGGACTGTATCCGCGATGTTTCCTGATGGTATCAGAGACCGGACCGTGTTATGTAGGGCAATGTCCCTCATCGTCTTTAAAAAGGGGAACGATTCACTTAAAGGTGCTGGGTCTCCCTTTCCCTGGTGGACGCATTTTGAGAAAAACCGTGAGGGCTTCCAGGCCAAAAGAGAATAGTATCCACGATGGTCCCTGATGGTATCAGAGACAGGGTCGTGCCATGTAGGGCAATGTCCCACATCGGCTTTGAAAAGGGGGAACGATTCGCTTAAAAACACACGTTTCCCTTTCCCTGGTGGATGCATTTTGAGAAAAACCATGAGGGCTTCAAGGCCCAAAGCGGACCGTTTCCACGATAGTCCCTGATGGTATCAGAGATAGGGTCGTGCCATGTAGGGAAATGTCCCAAGTCGGCTTTAGAAAGGGGGAACGATTCGCTTAAAGGCGCTGGGAATCTCTTTCCTGGTAGATGTGTTTGGAGGAAAACCGTGAGGCCTTCCAGGCACAAAGCGGACAGTATCCACGATGGTCCTTGACGTATCAGAGGCAGGGCCTTGCCATGTACGCTAATGCCCCACATCAACTTTAGAAAGGGGGAACAATTCGCTTAAAGACGTTGGGAATACCTTTCCTTGTGGACGTATTTGGAGAAAAACCGTGAGGGCTTCCAGGCCCAAAGCGGACAGTATCAATGATGGTCCCTGATGGTATCAGAGACAGGGCCATGCCATGTAGGGCAGCATCCCACATCGGCTTTAGAAAGGGGGAAGGATTCGCTTAAAGGTGCTGCGATTCCCTTTCCTCATGGATATATTTGGAGGAAAATTGTGAGGTCTTCGAGGCCCAAAGTGGTCAGTATCCACAATGGTCCCCGTTGGTATCAGAGACAGTGTCGTTCCATATAGGGCAATGTCCCACATCTTCTTTGAAAAGGGGAAATGATTCACTTAAAGGCGCTGGGTGTCCCTTTCCTCGTGGACGCGTTTGGAAGAAAATCGTGAGGGCTTGTAGCCCAAAGCGGATAGTTTCAACAATGGACCATGATGGAATCAGAGACAGGGTCGTGCCATGTAGGGGAATGTCCCACATCGGCTTTGGAAAGGGAGAACGATTCGCTAAAAGGTGCTGGGTATCCCTTTCCTCGTGGACACGTTTGGAGTAAAACCATGGGGGCTGGGTATCCCTTTCCAGGCCCAAAGCAGACAGTATCCACGATAGTTCCTGATGGTATCAGAGATAGGGCCATGGCATGTAGGGCAATGTCCCACGTCGGATTTAAAAAGGGAGAATGATTCTCGTAAACGCACTGGGTATCCCTTTTCTTGGTGGACGCATTTTGAGAAAAACCGTAAGGGCTTCTTGGCCCAAAGCGGACAATATCCATGATGTTTCTTGATGGTATCAGAGACAGAGCCGTGTTATGTAGGCAATGTCCCACATTGGCTTTCAAACGGGGGAACAATTCGCTTAAAGGTGCTGGGTATCCCTTTCCCTGGTGGATGCATTTTGAGAAAAATTGTGAGGGCTTCGAGACCCAAAGCGAACAGTATCCACGATGGTCCATGATGGTATCAGAGATGAGGCCGTGCCATGTAGGGCCATGTCCCACATCGACTTTGGAAAGGAGTAACGATTTGCTTAAAGGCGCTCGGTATCACTTTCCGTAGTTGACGCATTTTAAAAAAAACTGTGAGGGATTCCAGACCCAAAGCGGACAGTATCCACAATGGTCCCTCATGGAATCAGAGACATGGCCATGTAATGTAGGATAATGTTGTAGATCGGCTTTAAAAAGTGGGAACGATTCACTTAAAGGCGCTGGGTTTCCCATTCTATGGTGGACGCATTTTAAGAAAAAAACGTGAGGGCTTCCAGGCCTAAAGCGAACAGTATCCATGATGGTCCCTGATGGTATCTGATACAAGGTCGGGCCGTGTAGGGTAATGCCCCACATTGACTTTGGAAAGGAGGAACGATTCGCTTCAAGGCGCTGGGTATCCCTTTCCTTGGTTGACACATTTTGAAAAAAACTTTGAGGGCTTCCAGGCCCAAAGCAGACAGTATCCACAATGGTCCCTGATGGTATCAGAGACAGGGACGTGCCATGTAGGGCAATGTCTCAAATCTGCTTTGGAATGGGGGAACGATTCCCTTAAAGGCGTTGGGTATCCCTTTCCCTGGTGGATGCATTTTGAGGAAAACTGTGTGGGTTTCAAGGCCCAAATTGGACAGTATCTACAATGGTCTCTGATGGAATCAGAGACAGGGCCGTACCATTTAGGGCAATGTCCCACATCGGCTTTGAAAAGGCAACGATTTGCTTAAAGGCACGGGGTATCCCTTTCCCTGGTGGATGCATTTTGAGGAAAACCGTGAGGGCTTCCTGGCCCAAAGTGGACAGTATCCACAATGGTCCCCGTTGGTATCAGAGATAGCATCGTTTCATATAGGGCAATGTCCCACATCTGCTTTGGAAAGGGGGAATGATTCACTTAAAGGCGCTGGGTATCCCTTTCCTCGTGGACGCGTTTGGAAGAAAACCGTGAGGGCTTGTAGCCCAAAGTGGACAGTTTTAATAATGGCCCATGATGGAATTAGAGACAGGGCCGTGCCATGTAGGGCAATGTCCCACATCGGCTTTGGAAAGGGGGAACGATTCGCTTAAAGGTGCTGGGTATATCTCTTTCCTCGTGGACACGTTTGTAGGAAAACCATGGGGGCTTCTAGGCCCAAAGCGGACAGTATCCACGATAGTTCCTGATGGTATCAGAGATAGGGCCGTGGCATGTAGTGCAATGTCCCACATCGGCTTTAAAAAGGGAGAACGATTCTCGTAAAGGCACTGGGTATCCCTTTCCTTGGTGGACGCATTTTGAGGAAAATCATAAGGGCTTCCTAGCCCAGAGCTGATAATATCCACGATGTTTCTGATGGTATTAGAGACAGGGCCGTGTTATGTAGGGCAATGTCTCACATTGGATTTCAAACGGGGGAACGATTTGCTTAAAGGTGTTGGGTATCCCTTTCCCTGTTGGACGCATTTTGAGAAAAAATGAGAGGTCTTCTAGGCCCAAAGCGAACACAATCCACGATGGTCCTTGATGGTATCAGAGATGAGGTCGTGCCATGTAGGACAATGTCCCACATTGGCTTTGGAAAAGAGGAACAATTCGCTTAAAGGCGCTGGGTATTCCTTTCCCTAGTTGACGCATTTTGAAAAAAACTATGAGGGCTTCCAGGCCCAAAGCAGACAGTATCCACAATAGTCCCTCATGGAATCAAAGACAGGGCCATGCCATATAGGGCAATGTCCCACATCGGCTTTAGAAAGGGGGAGCAATTCACTTAAAGGCACTGGGTATCCCTTTCCCTGGTGGACGCGATTTGAGAAAGACTGTAAGGGCTTCCAAGCCTAAAGCGGACAGTATCAACAATGGTCCCTGTTGTTATCAGAGACAGGGCCGTTCCATGTAGGGTAATATCCCACATCAGATTTAGAAATGAGGAACAATTCTCTTAATGGCACTGGGTATCCCTTTTCCTCGTTGATGGATTTTGAGGGAAACCGTAGGGCCTTCCAGACCCAAAGCAAATAGTATCCATGATGGTCTTTGATGGTATCAGGGGCAGGGCCGTGCCATATAGGGCAATGTCCCACATCGGCTTTCGAAATAGGGAATGATTCGCTTGAAGGTGTTGGGTATCCCTTTTCCTGGTGGACGCATTTTGAGAAAAACCGTGAGAGCTTCCAGGCCCAAAGCGAACAGTATCCACAATGGTCCCTCATGGAATCAGAGACAGGGTTGTGCCATGTAGGGCAATGCCCCAAATCTTCTTTGGAAAGGGGGAACGATTCGCTTAAAAGCGCTGGGTATCCCTTTCCCTGGTGGACGCATTTTGATGAAAATTCGTGGGGGCTTCCAGGCCCAAATCGGACAGTATTCACAATGGTGTTTGATGGAATCAGAGATAGGGTCGTACCATATAGGGCAATGTCCCACATCGGCTTTGGAAAGGGGGAACGATTTGCTTTAAAGCACTAGGTGTCCCTTTCCCTGGTGGACGCATTTTGAGGAAAAATCGTTATCGCTTCCAGGCCCAAAGTGGACAGTATCTACAATGGTTCCCTGATGGAATCATAGGCAGGGCCGTGCCATGTAGGGCAATGCCCAACATCAGCTTTGGAAAGGGAGAACAATTCACTTAAAGGCGATAGTTTCCCTTTTCTCATGGATGCATTCGGAAGAAAACCGTGAGGGCTTGCAGGACCTAAACGGATAGTATCAACGATGGTCCCTGATGGTATCAGAGATAGGGTCATGCCATATAGGGCAATGTCCCACATCGGCTTTGGAAAGGCAAAAGGATTTGCGTAAAAGCACTGGGTATCCCTTTCCCTGGTTGATGCATTTTGAGGAAAATCATCAGGGCTTCCAGGCCCAAAGTAAACAGTATCCACAATCATCCCTGATGGTATCAGAGACAAGGTCGTGCCACGTAGGGCAATTTCCAACATCGGCATTGGAAGGGCGGACCGATTAGCTTAAAGGCGCTGGGTATGCCTTTCTTCGGGGATGCATTTGGAAGAAAACAGTGAGGGCTTGCAGGCCCAAAGCGGACAGTTTCAACAATGGTGCCTGATGGAATCAGAGACAGGGCCGTGCCATGTAGGGCAATGTCCCACATCGGCTTTGGAATGGGGAACGATTCTCTTAAAGGCACTGGGTATCACTTTCCCTGGTGGACGCAATTTTAGAAAACTGTGAGGGCTTCCAGGCCCAAAGCGGACAGTATCCACAATGGTCCCTGTTTATATCTATGACAGGGTCGTGCCATGTAGGGCAATGTCCGACATCGACTTTGAAAAGGGGGAACGATTCACTTAAAGGCGCTGGGTATCCCTTTCCTCTATGGACGCATTTTGAGGAAAACTGTGAGGGCTTCCATGCCCAAAGCGGACAGTATCCGAAATCGTCCGTGATGGTATCAGAGATAGAGCTGTGCCATGTAGAAAATTTTCCAACATTGGCATTGGAAAGGGGGAACGATTAGCTTAAAGGCGCTGGGTTTCCCTTTCCTCGTGGACATGTTTGGAGGAAAACCGTGAGGGCTTCCAGGCCCAAAGCGAACGGTATCTACAATGGTCCCTGATGGAATCAGAGACAGGGCCATGCGATGTAGGGAAATGTCCCTTATCGGCTTATGAAAGGGAGAACGATTTGCTTAAAGGCGTTGGGTATCCCTTTCATTGTGGACGCATTTGGAAAAAAATCGTGAGGGCTTGCAGGCCCAAAGCGGACAGTTTCAACAATGGTCCCTTATGGAATCAGAGATAGGGTCGTGCCTTGTAGGGTAATGTCCCACATCGGCTTTGGAAAGGAGAAACGATTCGCTTAAAGGTGCTGGGTATCCCATTCCGTGGTGGACGTGATTTTTTGAAAAACTGTGAGGGCTTTCTGGCCCAAAGCTGACAGTATCCACGATGGTCCCTGATGGTATCAGAGACAGGGCCGTGCCATGTAGGGCAATGTCCCACATTGGCTTTGGAAAGGGAAAATGATTTTCTTAAAGGCACTGTGTATCCCTTTCCGTGGTGGATGCATTTTGAGAAAAAATGTGACGGTTTCCAAGCCCAAAGAGGATGGTATCAACAATGGGCCCTGATGGTATTAGAGACAGGGCCGTGCCATATAGGACAATGTCCTAAATCTGCTTTTGAAAGGGGAAATGATTCGCTTAAAGGCGCTGGGTATCCCTTTCCCTGGTGGATGCGTTCTGAGGAAAACCGTGAGGGCTTCCTGGCCCAAAGCGAACGATATCTACAATGGTTCCTGATGGAATCAGAGACAGGGCCATGCGATGTATGGTAATGTCCCTTATCGGCTTATGAAAGGGAGAACGATTTGCTTAAAGGCGTTGGGTATCCCTTTCATTATGGACGCATTAGTAAAAAAACCGTGAGGGCTTGCAGGCTCAAAGCGGACAGTTTCAACAATGGTCCCTTATGCAATCAGAGACAGGGTCGTGCCTTATAGGGCAATGCCCCACATCGGCTTTGGAAAGGGGGAACAATTCGCTTAAAAGTGCTGGGTATCCCATTCTGTGGTGGACGTGATTTTTTGAAAAACTGTGAGGGATTTCTGGCCCAAAGATGACAGTATCCACGATGGTCCCTGATGGTATCAGAGACAGGGTCGTGCCATGTAGGGCAATGTCCCACATTGGCTTTAGAAAGGGGAAACGATTTGCTTAAAGGTGCTGTATATCCCTTTCCCTGGTGGACGCGTTTTGAGAAAAACCGTGAGGGTTTCTAAGCCCAAAGAGGATAGTATCAACAATGGGCCCTGATGGTATTAGAGACAGGATCGTGCCATGTAG
>JAOVVI020007328.1:0-14941 GCA_028571085.2 Nepenthes alata | reverse complement strand
AAATCATCGTTTTAAGCCCATTGTCATTGATGCTCTCTCTTGTTCTTTGTTGCCAAAAATCGATGTTGCATAAATCAGTTACAGAAGAAGCCAACTCAAAACGACGCATTGGGAATCAACTAAGGCTTCAAAGGCAATGTATCACTTTTGATTGTGTATTTACCCAATTGTTGAAACGCAGCTTTTCATGCCCCTTTGCATCAAAACGCACCATTTCTTGTGTTTCTCTCAACATCGCGTTTCAATTCAGACATAATCCAGAACACGGTGCTTTGCCAGTAGGCATGCCAACTTGACAACCCATATCCGCCCACCTCATTCTGTATTTGGATGCGGCCCAGCTTCCACTACTCGTCACCGGGCTCTCACGGTGGCCAAGTTCGATGTCCAACAGCCCATACATCAAGCTGGTCAGCTTGTTTCTCTGCCCCATCGTTCTTCATTATCTACACTTAGACATCATTATCACATAACTTATTTCTAAAGAGAATCAATAGAAGACTTGTTCTGTTCATTCTATTGATATTATCATGGCTACTGCATCTTCTATTTCATTTGCTCCCATTACGACTTATTCTTCTTCTACTTCCTACCAATTCATTAGAAAATATAATTTCTATAAAGAAGATGAACTCTATATTTCTAGCTTTCTTAGGAGAAGAAGAAGAAGATGTCAGATATATTTAAAAAAAAAGGCAAAAAACTTCTGTAAGTCCATGACTATCGCCTCTACAAGTTTGACAAGTTCTACCTTATCTTTTACATCCTTATCTCTCATTAGAGCTAACATTGATACAATTATCAACCAAATTCTATCTTGAACTTCTACTATACAAACCATCTCCTGAACTACATTTTCTTCTTGATTTACTGACTTTACATGTTGCAATCATATATAATCCCTGATTCTTCTTTATATCTTATAAGACCTTTTTAACATTTTTTTCTCATATCTATACCACAATTGATTATCATATATCTGTTGACAATCATATTTTCATATATAAGTAGAGACAATAAATCCCATTTAAATTGTTTATTTTTTTAAAAAAATATTTCTTTCTATATATAAAAAAAAGTTATTTAAAAGTTATAAGATAATTGTACAGATATATGCTATATTTTTTCTCCAATTTGTTATCACATGGGCGGGCTATGTGCATCAAATTTATGCCTGATGATACTATAACAAATGTCATTTGCCAAACTCTTTTACATGATAATTAACTATAACCCGTTCAAATTACATAAAAAAAACTTTATCAATTATATTTGAGAACACCAATAATTAAATACACATAATTAATTTGCTTAAACCTAATTTTTTTTACGAGTTTAAGCATTATAATATTAAATACTCATACTATAATAAAAAAATAAAAAATATATATATTTATTATTTATATTTATATATATCTTAGCTTTCTCTTAAAGTTAAATGTGACTAAATTAAAATTCAAACATATGAAATGTGAGTAGGAGGGACTCTTACCCACCAATGTGGGGGTGAGGCAGCCCCCTCAATCAATTCATGGCATCACAAATGCAGTATCACATGTTACGAGGACAGAGATAGGGATCAATGATGGCGGCTGCCGGCTTACTCAAAAGCGGAATCACTTTGCTTTCCTGCTGGAATCGCAGCCCCGTTGGCATTCGAGTTCTCTTTCCTTCTCGTCCTCTGCCTCATCCCCCCTTTTCTGGCCAACCACCTTCATTTTCTCTAACCCACTCCAGTTGCGTCACTGTAAATGCAAAAGCCACGGCCAGAGCTGTTGTTAGCTTTTGCACGGCTGCTGATGCTGCTACAACTGCAATTGACTCTTCTGCATCAACTACTGATTTGTCGTCATCGTCATCATCTTCCTCTTCGCCGAGTGAGATCGCATCATTATCTGATGCTGATGCGATAAAGGAGGCGGCGAGTTTGCTTGACATTAGGGTTGGGCGCGTGTTGAAAGCTTGGAGGCATCCCGACGCCGATTCTTTGTATGTGGAGGAGGTCGATGTTGGGGAGCCTGAACCCAGAATTATATGCAGCGGCCTTGTTAATTACATTCCTCTCGATCATATTCAGGTGCCCCCCTTGTCGTTAACGTATTTCTTTTTATTATTAGTCAATTTGGTCCATAGCTCAAGCGATATTGAATATTTATGAATCTCGAATCCTTGTCTTCTTCTTCTTGTTCGCTGATTGGTAAAGGAAAACTGATTTCCTTTATTGTCATATAGTTTATCTAGATGTTTAACCGCCAATGATATATATTTACCAAGAAGGTTAACGGAGAAATTTTGGATAGATTCTCATTGATATGGAAAAGATTCAAGATGAAGTTTTGCGGTGGTGTTAGAAAAGGAAGTGGGCGTATGAATAATATTTCTCATATATATATATATACATATGAATTTATGGAGTGATGGTTAGCGTTATAACTGTGTAAAGAGAGCTAAGGATTTTCCAAACATGATAGGATTGGATCGAGAGTTTGCTTTGGGCCTTTACGCATAGTGGAAAAACATATAAGCCATATTCAAGATGAGGTGCCTTGGTATATATTTTTTGGCAGGTATTTTTTGGTAGATTAAACTATAGTGAGAAATTACTATGCCGAGACATTGAGATTAAACTTGTGTAGATTAGTAGGAGCACAACACAATACATGAAGTGTCTTTTAATAATTTGGGACAAAATAATGAAAAAATTAGTAATAGTGATTATGACATTCTAAATCAATAGGTTTTTTTACTCGTATTCATAATTCAAGGAAATCAAGAGATTGATGGTGGTTTCTATATAAGATCAAAGGTGGTTGGTTAAAATGGGAGATGTGTTTTGGAATGCTTGGTGACTGTAAAATGCCTGTGAAAGGGTTTGTGCTTTATGGATTGCGATGTTAGCTAATTGAGGAGCAACATATGCAACAAGTAGCAGCAACAATGGGGATGTTAAGATGGTTGAATGCAGTGCTAGAGCAAGGACCTGATAACCGGTAGTGTTAACTGCAAAGCCTCTTTGCTAGATAAAGTTAGGCTCACCTGACTATCCTAGGTCCTTTCAAGTTTTATCTTTCTCTATAAAGCAAGAAATCAATTTGTAGTCAATATTCCACAACTGATTCTGTCCTTCAGCCTCTCTTCCATATTTGCGATTTCCCCTACCTATTCTTTGGCCTTCAAAACTTTGGCTGTGCTAGAGATTTTGTCCCTAGTGTTAGCCGGTCCTGAACCCATATTAAACTAGATTGTGCTTTAGGTAGCTGACAACCAGCGCAATGTTTGTTTAGATATTTGAGATGGATTTGAACACTAAGAGTGTTATTGTTGGAGTGTCACTACTTGTGATGCACTGTATAGCTATAGTATTAAATGAGTTAGAGTTGCTTCATTGTTGTCTTGATGTTAGACAAAATTAGTAAATGCTACCGCATCACAGATGAGTGTGTCTAAAGAGGTTAGTTCAAGATGGGAAATCTGTATAACGAAACTTTGACATGTATGTAAGTTTATGGAGTTACTAAATACTATAATTGAAAGAAAGATCATTATATTGTGCCTACAAAAGACAAAGTGAGTGAAGAGATCCTAGGATATAGGGAGAACCAGCTATAAATGATGGTACTTTAGGATGAGGTTGGAATGGAGTTGGCACAAGTGGCGATAGAATTATGGCTATTGCGATGGTGTTAGGAGAAGAAATCTTAAATATCATCAATGCCTATGCACCTGAAATGGGGTTATGTTTACAAATGAGAATGCAAAATTTTCGGAGGAACATAATGATGTCATATGGGACAATGTAAATGGGTATAGGAACATGCATGGGCAATGTGGTGATATGGAAGGAAATAATGAAGAAAAAGATATTTTTAAGTTTGCTATGACTTATGATTTTATAGCAGTTAGCATGTTTTTCAAGAAGAGGGAGTTACATTGATCATTTATAAGAATTGCTCATCAAAGACTTGTGTTAACTACTTTTTCATGAGTAAAAGAGATCATTTGTATAGTAAGGTCATAGATCATTCCTGGGGAAAGCTTAACTGCACAACACTGCTTGCCTGTTTTGGATATGCATCGTAAAAAATAGAAGAGGAAGATGGTTCTTTTGTAGATCAAATGCCACCTTGATTGAACCAGGAAAAAATGATTTGCAGTACAATTGACTGAGAACCGAATGTCAATGAAGTGAAGCATAAAGTGCATGAGGACTTGTATGAGGGACTTAGAAGAGAGAGAGAGAAGATGATGTCTTCAGACTAGCTAAAGCAAGATATATAAGGAGATGAACAAAGTGAATTCTATCAAGGATGGTGAGTAGCAAGTACTTGTAGGTGAGGATATAAAGAAAGGAGCTATTTCTATAACCTTTTTAAGGGAGATAGAGAGAACATTATAATACTTGGGGAGCTCAATGACTCTAAGCTAAAATTAAATCGCTTGTATTATTGATATATTGGAAGAGATGAAGTTAAAGTTGTAATGAAGATGATAAATAGAGGAAAGACAATTGAACCAATTAGTGTCCTGGCTTAGCCCTGGAAAGGTGTGGGGGATGAAGGAACTTTGTTGTTGATTAGATTGTTTAACAAATCCTAAGTTGCAAAAAATGCCATATGAGCTGAGAAACAACACATTTGTACCCTTACAGAAAAACAGATACCAGAGTTATGTGTCAATTATAGGGGCATTGAATAGATAAGCCATACGACGGAGTTTGGTAAAGAGTGATCAAAAGGAGGAGGTCATATATAATGTATCGAAGAACCAAATTGAATTCATGCTATGCTGGTCAATTGTGGATTAAAGTGCTAGATAAAGCAGTTTAAGAAAAAATAGAAGGACCTTTATGTGATGTTTATCAATTTAGTAAAAGCATATGATATAACTTTGTGGGAGGTATTATGGGGATTTTGAAGAAAAAATGACTTTTCATTTGTGAAAGGACCTTTGTATTATGTTAATTAGTTTAGAGAAAGCAAACAATACAATCTTGTGGGAAGTATCCTGGAAAAGTTTGAAGAAAAAAGGAGTTTTCATTGCATACATCCTAGTTATAATAGGTATATATAATTGAGCAATTACTTACATAAAGACATGTGAAGGATATTTTGGTTTTTCCAATTATGATTGGCTTACACCAATGGTAGCATTAAGACTGCTTATATTTGCCTTACCAAATACATTGAAGATTATGTACATTGATGCATACTTTTTGCTGCGGATAGTTTTGGTAGATAAGACAATGGAGATCGTAAACAGTAAGGTGAAATTATGAAGAGAGATTTTGGAAGGTAAAGGTTTTAGAATTAGTGGAAAAAAGAGTGGATAGGTGGAAAGCAAGTTTAGAAACAATAGATAAGTTGATGGTGAGAAGGTGTGGATAGGTAGTAAAGAGCGCAAATAAAAATTATTTCAAATATCTTATTTAAATGGTCCAAAAATATGGGGCAACAAATGAGGATATTAACATTAGATTAAAGCAGGCTAAATTAAGTGAAGTGCTTCTGAAGCCCCGTATGATTCGAGGATACCACTTCAAGTTGAAAATAATATTGTAAGGTGGCCATTAGGCTAACCATGCTATCCAGACTGAGTGTCGGTTGACCAAGGACCACCATGTGTAGTAAATGATAGTAGTGGAGATAAAAATGTTAAAATAGGTGGTGTGTGTGTTCATTCATATAACCAAAAAAAAAAAAAAGGATTCATAATAATATACAAGAGACTTGATATAGGACTTCTAGAAGAGAGAAGATGAGAGATGTGTTTGACATGGTTTAATCATATGAAATAAAGATGTCTAATGCTTTTGTTAGGAGATTTGGGAGCTTGGAAAATATTCAACATACAAACACAGAATATCGCAACCCATATCTAGAGGCTATGACTGACACAAAAACCAAAATAAGCTTGAGTCCCAACTCCCTACATAGCCATAACAAGCCTTTTGTCTTACCTTGTAGCATGACATCTTATGAAAAAAATTAAAGATAACATGATCGTTTGGAAGGCTCAGCTATTCTATCTGTTATATTAATGAGATCTAAATTCATCCAAAAAATTAGTTAAATATGACAAAATTAGTGGTATATATGCCTGTAAAACACTATAAGAACATGTGAAAGTCTTCTTTTGCTTTAAGATGTGTAGCTACTAAAAAGGGTCTTTACTACAAGACAAGTTAGTCAAAAGTTAATTAGTTTAGAAGTATTCTTATAGGCGTTCAAATATAAGTTAAACTAGCTATGATCATGAATTTTGGTAAGATTATATACTATTGATAAAATAATTATTTATATATCTTTCATTCTAAACATTGTGCCAAGTATGAAAACCAGACAATATATGATTATTTGAAAAGAAATCTTGCCATGTCATGTATTATATTTATACGGATGCACAGAGCAGCTCCCAAAGAATAAGGAGTGTACACCCTGAAGGCTTCTCATATACCAAATATGGTCCGTCAGTCGCAAATACCTCATTTGAGGAATTCAACAACATTGTACTAATTTTGAAGACAATTTATCATTAGAAATTGCATAATGGTCCTCATGAAAATATTCTTAATATTCATTTTCAGGTTTTAGAACCAAGATATTCATACAAATCATATTATCCACTCTCTTGGACAACAATGTGCAACACCAAGTTTACTCTTGAAGTTCCCAAACCGGAATTCTGTACCAAGTCCACTTCTCCACCCAAACGTACCATGATACCTTTTAGTTTATCAATTAGATTAGACAATAACCTGAAAATGCCTATGATGTATGAATAAATAAATGAGAACCTCGGATACTTTGTTTTCCACATTGTCATATTCATGTCGTAAAATCGTGTATGGAATGAAGTTAGTGATGGACATGTTTTTAACCACAAGATCACCAATGGGCCAAGGGGCTATGGGATCGAAAGCAAATGTATTAGAGAACCCATGATACCTTTTGTGCACATCATCACTTGCACTTCACAAAATTGTGCTTGGGAAAAAGTTAAGTGATTGATCTATTTTTGAATTACACGACAACTACGACCCAATGGGCCATACCGTAGAAAAAAGAAATAACTAGGAGAACCTTGGATTACTTTTGTGCACGTCGTAAAATTGCTAGTGATTGGCCTGCTTTTCAACCACTTGACACTCAAGACCCAAGGGGCTACATCGTCAAAAACAAAATCATGCCCGGAGCGAAGTTGAGCAATAGGCATGGTTTTCAACCACATAATCACTTATGACCCAAGGGGTTATATTATCGAAAACAAAATAAATCAGAGAGTTCCCATACCTTTTATGCATATCGTCACATGCATGTCGTAAAATCGTGGCTAGAATGAATTTGTGCAATCGGTCTGTTTTTTAACCCCATGATTACTCATGACCTAAGGGGCTATGCTATCGGAAATTAAATGAATTGAAGAACCTCATATACCATTTGTGCAAATTGTCACGTGCACGTCCCAAAATCATGATTGTAGTGAAGTTAAGCAATCAGTCTATTTTTCAACCACTTGATCAATCATGACCTAAGCGATAATTCCATTGAAAACGAAATGAATCAAAGAACCCTAAAACCTTTTGTTCACATCCTCACATACACATAAAAAAAAAAAGCATCTGGAGTAAAGTTAAGCGATCAACTTGTTTTTTTCCCACATGATCACTCATGATTCAAGGGGCTATGCTATCAAAAACAAAATAAATCGGAGAAAACCTGATGTCTTTTATTCACATTGTTAAGTGCATATCAAAAAATTGCGCCTAGGGTGAAGTTGAGTGATCAGTGTGTTTTTCAATCACATGATCAATCATGACTCTAGAAACTATGCAGTTGAAAACAAAATGAATTGGGGAACCCTTGATAACTTTTATAGTACCTAGACCAACTTGCTTATTTATTTATAAAAAACTAGTCTCTAAATCCTTCAAATTATCTCAAATAAATAGTTTTCTCATCTGTCATTTATTACATAACTTAAAATCCTATAATGAAACGATGATAAAACTAAGGCTAGGCATTTGAAACTAAATTTTTACAATGAAATTATATTCTTACTCAAAAAGAAGTTTCTTAAAATATCAGCATGGAAAGCTTCTCCGAGCAAGGAAATCGATAAATTATTGAGCTTACCCCTAACAATTTGAGCTGAAATCAGGTTACTGTCATTTTTCCCTCTGTAATTTTTATCCTGCTTATTTTGCTGCACTCTCTGATTTTATCCCTGCTTTTTTCATACACCAGTAGCCCTGCTCCTTTCTGTTTTGATTCTCCTTCTTGATGTCTTGCTTTTGGGTCTTCTTATCATGTCTTATTATTTTTTAAGCTGTTGTAGTTGAGACAGCACATCAATTGCTACCCCTTAATTTCCTGCTGATTGGTGGCTTGACATTGCAATCTATTTTTATATCAGTTATATATCCCAATATATTAGTCGGTATTTAAAATATCAACTGATACAATTAATATATTAGCCAATATTTGAGGCACACTTAACTCTTTGATATACTTTTCATTTTATCCTCGGTCTTCTCAGTTTATGTCCATCTTCATGAGCACCTGAAATCTACATTGCCTCTCAAATTTTGCCTTTCATCAAATCTAACACAACTTAATCATATATAAATGTTAATCTCACAACGTGGGGTAGCGTTCATTTTTCAAAAGCTTAGATTTTGTTGTAGATTTGAGATTGGAGCCAAAAATTTTCACAAAGAACAAACAACAGGATTTTTCATTTTACATCCATTTTTTCTTGCTTTTTGCTTGAATGTAGTGTTTTTAATACATATCTTATGAATCTAGATTTCTAACACAATGCAACTTGAACTTGTATTGCATAATGTATTTTATTATATATATTTGTTGCTTATTGTAGATTTATTCTAAGGATTGCCTTTCATTTCATATTAGTTTTCATGTTTTATTACTTGCTAGCAATTATTTATTATTAAGGTGTTAAGTCTATTGCATAAAATTAGCTAAAACTATTCAAATATGTAAAATATGATTAAATTGGGTGAACTGTTAGTATATAGCTCAGGTTGGTGTGTTCGCACAAAAATATTTTTGAATCTGTGACATCCGATATTGATATTTTAATCCATAGTTACATATGAAACAAATGAGGATATTGAGCTCGGATAACATGTTCTTGCTCCTAAGTTGCTTCTTCTTTTATCAACTACACAGCCATACCTTAACTAAAGGAATCATCCTGCTATGCAGCATCCTTTTTTCCCCCAAAATCCACACTCATTCTTCCTTGTATGTCCAATCCTTTTCTAGGTTCAACGGTTGTGATTTAAGAATATGAATCATAAATTCCTTCTTGCAAACACTTACCTAACAAGAAATATAGAATACATCATGATTCTTAGACAACTTTGGGGACTGCAAGGCAATAGGCAACTAATCCAATACACTCAGTAATTTCATAAGGTCCAATGTAGTGCGGATCTAGCTTTCCACACTCCCCAAAGCCCCAAATTCCTTTCCGAAGTGAAACTTTAAGATAAATTTGATCGCCACCAATACATTAAGGACACGATGCCGATGATTAGCATGAATTTTTTGTCTAATCTTGAGCTGTTTTTAGCCTTTTTCACTGAGACAATATCTCTAGTAACTCAACGTGAAATCTGTAGTAATGTGCTCTACCTTCCACCCAAGAATAGGTAATGGCTATAAACGTCTTCTTGGACATTGATGTTCTAATTTGATTTGACATGTGGCAATTTCTCTCTTCATGCATTGCTACCATATATATATTTTTTAGAGTTCTATAGATTAAGGTGTTACCTAGATGCATAAAATAAGTTGAACAGTGAGCTTGTTCAATAATCTTCCTTTTAATGCTTTCTAAATTAGGAAAACATTTATTCCCGTTATCAAGGATCCATCATCTTTCATTCAAAAAGAATGCGACTGCCATTTCAAACATTGCATGACATTTTCATTAGCTGAGCATTCTGTTTTTTTCCCCCCTCACATATACGTTCATGTAGTATAGGTTTATCTCTCAAGGTTAACTACTAATGATCCTGAATTACCTATAGTAAGATTAAGCCTCAAAGATCTCAACCCAAGCAATAGATGAAGAAAACCTACTTGAATATGAGCTAAAGTTATTCAAATATTTTCTGCTGAGAACATCTACCACATCAGCTTTCAGTGGATGATAATATATGTTGCAATTAAAATCTTTTGTCAATTCACTCCATCTCTGGCCTCAAACTCAGCTCTTCTTGTGTAAGAATATACCTCAAACTCTTTGTCGTCACAACCTGAATGCCATTACCTTATTCCTGGATGCCATTACCTTAATCTTGGATTATGACACTGCAAATTATACTTCTAGAACACAAATATCTAAGACTTCCATAAGATAAAATGTCCAAAAAAAAACTCGGTTCTTGTCAAGGTCTTCAATTGTACATTTCAAATAAAAAATATTCATTTGAGAATGAGACAACATTATTCTTGATCTACTTAAATATAATTCAGGGCAAACTGGTAATTGTCCTTGCTAATCTCAAACCAAGGAACATGCGGAATATCAAGTCATGTGGTATGCTCTTAGCAGCTTCTGATGCATCGCGTGAGAATATTGAGCTTCTTGAGCCACCAGAGGGTTCATTACCAGGCGAAAGAATATGGTTCGGTTTGGAAAATGAAAAGGAAAAACAACCCGACGCTGCCACACCCAATCAGGTAAAAGTCTTTGGTTGCATTTTTTTTTTCAATTTTTTGTCACCTAAGTAGAATAGATCTGTATATATTTTGGCAAATAAGAATAGTCATGAACTTGCTGAAAACATTTTTCATGACAAAATCCTTTTTGTTTTGATCCAAGTAAGGTCAACTAGACCAAATCAATCATGAGAGCTATGTATATAAAAATAATAATAACCTACATATAGATGCAAATATTGGTCAAAATGTATTGGTATCGAGCCCTTGTTATCGATACTTTCAAATACCGCGATGATGATATTATCGTATTTGCGATATATCACAATATATTGACTAATATGCTTGATATTTGTCCAATATATCGACCAAAATAATTTTGTCAGTTTATGATTTTTAGAAATTTTTTTTTTCCTTCTGATATACCCGATACCAAAAAATATTGTCTAATTTGTTCAATATAGATACTGCCACAACCAACACTAATACTGAGATCGATATCGATATTTTTATCCATGGTGCCGACCCTTGGAATGTGATTCTTGGTAAAAGGGTATGGAGAATAATTGATTTACATAGTGGACAACAAATGGTTGGTTATTCAAGCTTATATTAAGGTGGCAGCAGCAATTCGGAAGATTAGAGATAAGTTTAAGATGTACAACATTAAAATAAAATTAAAAAAAAAAATCTCATATATGTGTTTATCTTTATTCCCCACTCCACCACCCAACCCGTCAACAAGCTGCCCCTCCTCTCTTCTTCGATCTCTCCCCTCATCACTTTTTGTATGAGTAAATCTATTTGGATCTTTTGTTTTACATGGATGAAATTTTGGTATCGATTGTGGTCATATCAGACATGTCGAACAATATGTATCAACATTAAATAAATCAGAAAGGAAAATATTTCTAAAAATCGTAAAGTGATAAGGTCGTATTGGCCGATATATCAACTAAATATCAGTTATATTAACTAATATTTTGAATATTAGCTGATATATTATGATATATTACTTGTAAGTCAACATGTCGTAGTATCGAAAAATATTAATATTGGGGGCCCCAATACGTCTGCTGATATTTACACCTATGGTTCGTTAGCTTGATTAGCTTGATATTCTACTAAAGGTAACTATCAAGCTCGGACTAATTGGTCAGTCTTGGAACATTGGAGAAGGAAGATCTCAAATTTTGCTTACTTGTTCACCTCCATGAACGCCGCACCTAGTCATATTTGATTTTCATCTTTTTTTAGTAACATAACTGAAGTTAGAGTTGCCATCAATTTAATAACTGAATAGTTCATTGAAAAAAATATCGGCCGATATATATATGTATCGAGTTCTTAGATATCAATATTTTTCAATATTGTGACAATATTATAATATGTTAACATAATAACGATTTATCATAATAATCGGTCGATATTTAAGAAATTAGCTAATACAGTCTTATCAGCTTACTATTTTCAAAAATTTTTATTTCAACATATCCGATACCGATATATATTGTATAATATATCCGATAATGATATGGTCACAACCGATACTGATATCGATATTGATATTTTCAACCATAGAATAGCTTCATAAATCAAAGTAAATTGGCAAAAAGAACTGAAATGGGTGTCTAAAAAAGCAAGTTTTTTATTCCATGATGCCCCATATTTTCACCATTGATATGCATTCTAGTAGTTTTATCAACACAATTTAGAAGTTATTTGCTATGATAAAAGCATGCATTGATAGAGGTGGATAACTTCATAAATCAAAAATGAAGTTGGCAAAAAGAGTTGAAATGAATGTTGAAAAGACAAGTTGTGATTTTTTAAGGGAGGAAACAAAGAGAGCTGCTTTCATGGCTTCCACGCATTGATAATCCCGAATATACTACTTAATATGCCTTCTTTCTAGGGGTGTTCACGATTTGTGTAACCAAACCGTGGATCTTTTTTTAGGCTTGAACTAGTCAAATTAATTAGGCAAAAACTATAACTGTAACCAAACTAAATTGACCGGCTAATCGATTAAACATATATTGGTTAATTGATTTGGGTATACCGGTTAACTGGTTTTTAAACAATATAACATTTTCACTAAAATTATACAAATATAACATATAAAATTCATAATTTGAAAATACCCATATAAAATACTAATGCATAGATTCCAATTTTGAATAATAATTTAGTAACCAACTGTTAATAACTTAAGCGTCATATAAATATTCATCTTTCTCCATTTCATATGCCTTTTAAATCCCCATCCATTTAATTAATCATCAATATCAGTAAGAAGATGTTCTATTGTTATGCAATGTATTTATGTAGATTACAAAATAAGACACTTATATTAAACTAATTTTTTTTTTATTATTATTCTTTAGAGAGAGAGAGATGTTCACACTTATGGTCAGTTTGGGTAACCAATAGTTTAAAATTGGTAACCCGAAACCTAACTGAAGCCCGTGTAAAAAGTTTTATTCTGACCCGAAATCAAACTGTTCGGTTCAGTTAAGCTAATTTCAGTTCGATTTTAGCGGTTTTTGTTCTAATTGAGCTTGCAGTAAATCATTGTTCATGCCAGAAGTGGAAGAGCTTTTTTGTAGGTTTACAGAACGATTTTATCATCATTTACTGAAGTGCTCTTAATCCTTCCTGCAATACTTAACTTCAAATGCCTAATTAAATGCAGATTCAGAAGAAAAAAATCTGGGAAACCGTGCAGCCTCATCTAAAGACTGATGCTTCTTGCACTGCTGTGCTTAGCGTGCATTTCATGCGAACGGCTGCAGGTTTTGTGGTGTCGAGATCACTGAAGAATGCAAGCATATCTTAAGTTCTGATTGAAACAGCAAGGCCATGCTAATCACTTGAATCCATTACTGCACATTTTCAAGCTTAGTTATTCAAGGAGGTATGTTTATATCACCATTTGCCGCAAACTGATATCAAGATGTTGATCGAATAACTATTTAAACAACTTAATATAATATTTACTATCCATTTTTTTAATTTTTAATCCTTATTGTTGGGTTCACAGGGAGTTTGAAAAATGTAGGAGGATATTAACTGCTCTCAATTTTTATATATGCATTTCCCTACTTGTCTAGTTGTGTTGATTTTTCATTCTCTTTGGGTGCACAATCTGCAGAGTATCTTCAAGTTTAAGTGATCTATTCGACAATTTAGACCTGATCAAAATTAGGTTTAAACTGCATACAAGTTGGATTTAAGTGAAAATTTATGACCACTAAATTGTCTAGACTAAAAACTATAACTATGCCTGTTTATAATTCAAGCCAAGTCGATTTATGAATATTTTTTATGTTTGAGTATTTTTTATTTAAAAATTTATATTTATATAAAAAATTACCTAAATGTTTAAAATGTTTTTAAATTTATAATATTTATTAATATATATATATATATTTTTGGTGTGGCATTCAAACTTTGGTAGAACCAAACTTAACCTCACATCAAAGACCCTTGATTTTCCTAAATCTAGCACAAATTCATGAGCCTAATTGGCCTTGTCATGCTGGATTCAACAACTCTATCTACATCACAAAATAATGGCTCGCCGTTACGGGAGTCATATGAAATATTATTGGTTAACTTCTTGATTATCGAAATGGGTATATTTTCTATGTAATAGTATCTCAATTCTATGTTTTTAAGTATATTGGGCATCTGCATAGAAGTAGATTGGCAAATGGATGAAATATTGCAGCTTTGTTTGCCATAGAGTTATCGATTTCACAATAACATTACTCTTGTACATGTCTATAGTGTTTTGAAAAATCCAAACAAACCCATACTTCCAACTTATTGAGCACATCTTCATCAAGAGTGAGCTTACTTGTATATATAAATTGCATATTGTATTATCCAGTGCTAAAAATTCAATGATTTTTACCTGTTTGCCTTCCTCAACTGCAGTAAGACGACCAATCATTCTCATCCAACAACTTGATTTTCTAAATAGCCATCGCATAATTGCCACAATTTGCTTCTATAATTTGTGTTAATGTGCCAAGGTGATGCGTGTCGCATCAATGGTACTTTTATTGAGACTGACTCCGGCCCAGAAAGGGCTACCTACGAAGGATTCTGACTGAAAAGGGCTATTGGAGAGGGCTATCTGCGGAGGGGATGACCTACTGTCGGGACGAAGTGCAACGTCATAGAGTGAGTGCCGCCGAGTGAAAGTTGCAGAATGAATTACCGCAAAGTGCAATCGCCGAGGT
>JAOVVI020007327.1:0-14942 GCA_028571085.2 Nepenthes alata | reverse complement strand
AACCTGGCCCTAAAAGAAAGGCATTATATAAAGTTTTATGATGGGATAAATTTCATCATCAAGGAGTGTAAATCATAAATATTATATATTGACTTATTCAATAATTTTACTAATATGAGTTAGTAATTTCTGAAGAAATTAGCCAGAAATAAAATTATAATTCCCGTGAACCAAACACGAGGTTACTATTGGTAACTTTAATTTAACAATGTGATTTTTATATTTAATTTTATAGAAAATATTTTGATTGTTATACATACCGCAAAGTCAAAGGAAGCATATATAAAATATATAGTTAAAGTTTTGTAGAGATCTCATTGATCCTAATATGGATCATTAAAGACCTATGAAAACATAATTTAATATAAAATTTTATACTTATATATAGTAGTTTCGATTCGAAAAATATTAAATATAAAAATTTTGGTTGATAATATTAGACATAAAAGTTAACTATAACTTTTACTATAGATCTTAAGTTGATAATATATTATATTAAACATAGAGTTTGGTTGAGAAACTTTGATACTGCATGTCATCAACTCTAGTTTTAGACCTATAAGAGTGTTTTATAATAAAATTATGGTTATGTTTTTAATAAATAATAATAAAATATCTAATAAATAAGTACATAAAAATAAAATACACTTTCATAGAGAATATGATAAAATATAAAATATCGGTTGAATATATTAACAGTGTACTTATAGTTGCATCCTTTTTGACTAAAGCTTTGTTTTTAAAATTATACAAAGATTATGTAAGTCGCACGAGTTTATTAATTTATGATTTGCAGGTTGCACATATTTTGTGAGCATCTTTTGATAATTATTATATCTCTTTTATTTATTATGTATATTTCTATGATTTTTTATATGACTATGATTGACCAATAAATAAATTTATATTCATAAAATTTAATTTGATTACTTCAATTGTGATTCATATTTAATATGTCATTAGATTTGAATTATTGTACAAATTAGGGAGCCACTTGGTATCACTCGACATGTCAAAATAAAGTAGGTTCAGTCTCTATCTATTAAAAATCTGGATCCTACACACAATAACAAACAAATAGGATGTAAGAGGTACACAAAACCTGACTTCAAATATATCATCTTACACTCAAATTAAAAAAAATTTTTCGATAGATAAAATTATGGAGAAATGAAATACATTCATTACATAACCTTAAGGTTATGTTTGGTTAGAGGGAATAAGGTGAGAATAAAATTTGTATTCCTAGAAAATAGATATTCCACCATTTGGTTATAAATTTAACCGAATATAAATATTTTCGTAGGAATAAATTATCCCACCATTTGTGTAGGAATAATAATTTTCACATAATAATAATAATACTAATAGTATTATTATTATTATTATTACTATTTTACTATTCACACCTTATTCCTCATACTATTTTATAAATTAAATAATGGAATACTAATTTTTACATTATTCTATTTCAATAACCAAATATGAGAATAATAATTCTAACTATAATCACATCTTATTTTATCCCCTGAAAATAACTATTCTATTATCATATTATTTCATTCCAATAATCATTAATTGTCCACTTTCTACTGGTCAGTTTCGGGTTGACCCATTTGGATCAACCGCGTTACTTTTTGGATCTTGGGCTCAAAAGGTTGAACGGTAGGCCGCTATTATCTTGGTTTTTCCTCATTCGGCAAGCTGAGTTTCTGGGCCTACTCATGGATTATTATACCCATCAATATTAATATTCTCAAGTAGTTGAATTTAAAGCTGATTCATATATTACGATATTTTAATAAACCACCGGCATATAATTTTTAAAATTTTAAATATTATATATTTACTAATGTTATTATTAGTATAAAATTTTCATTGTCAATATAATTCAAGTGGAAGAATATTGAAATAATTTTTAATTAATATTTATGTGTGAACTATATTAATAATGGTATTTAAAATTTTAATTTATATTAATTATTCTAAATGTAAAGTTTTAATTACTTAAAATAGTGAAGAATATTTTTCTTGTTGGAAGAAAATAGAAGTATATGATTATTTATAAAAGAATATGTCTAATAAAATAAATATATATAATTATTCATAAAAAATATGTCTATAAAAGTGCACAATTTTTTTATAAAAGGATATATACTTTATATTGAAGAGACAGAATCGTTGATCTTTTTAATTTGCCCATAAAGTTTTTTTGAGAATAATCATCTTATATTATTATTTATTCTACTACAACTTCTTAGAATAATTAATATGAATCACATAAATTAAGATATATATATCAATCTTTAGCTTTTAACAATAATATGATAATTCGATGATTCTTAAAATAATTTCATTTTGAAAAGCATCATATCTATTCAAGCAAAACTTGGCCAAAAAGTTGCCGACGATTCACATAAAAAATGCTCAAGCATAAGACTAATTTTCACAAGAAATTACATTTGTGCGGTTTGGCACGACGATGATCACGACTTCCAATTCTTTTCAAGCACGTAGAACAATTCCAAGTAGAGAAATGAGAGAATGCAAAATAAGCGGGGCGCTAGTTGAATAGGTCATATACAATATTAAGAAAGAATTAAACATCATATGATTATAATAGATGAAGTCGAGAAATCAATACAAAGATATACCTAAAGAGGCGATTAGTGTAATGAATATATGAGATAGAGTATGATTGATAATTGTCTCAAGATTGTCAGTAATAAGAGACAATATTGTAAAAAATGAGATAGAATCAGCTGAATATATAAATACGACAATCAGAAAAAGAGAGTCACCTTTTTTTAAAAGTTATTGCAAAAAGTTACCAAAAAATAGTTCAAAAGACACGGAAAAATTGTCACAAAACTTGCTAGGCCATTGTTTAACATTTCGCCTTTCTTCAATTTGGGGCATGTTATTTTGTACATAGTGTATAACATGTCTACTACTTGTTTTTCTCATTTACCTTGTTTTGTATGCTCCATTTTAGGTTTATATACTTACATTGCGTTGCATAACCAAAGGATTTTGAGGATTAGTTGTAACAGAGATTACGATTAATAGATACTAAAGATTGTCTGTGATGCCCTCATTGATCCCAAAAATAATTAACGAAATTAATCTATATTAATTAATCAATCCATTATTATTTTGATTTTTTTCCAAACCCATAAAAGTTGTAGAAAATAAAGCTGACAAATATTCTTTAAATCCTAAATCGAATTGATATCGAACGTGAATTTGAAAACCAAACGTCAACAACTGACCAGATATAAAATAGTGAATCACAACACGGGACCCAAAATATCACATCGTCAAATAGATCTAAATATTGATAATGATTCGATCCGTAAATATTCACAAGGATAAGTATCTTATCGATACTAGAGTATTCAAAATCATAATTCAACTATGCTATTGAAAAGAAAATCGAAAACCAACTATATCATCAACAAGAATATCACAAACTTTTATATAATATAGGACCATTAATAGAGATAGGATAAACACCCTAAAACTATTGTTCTTAGACAAATAGAATCTTCAAATTATTCCGGTTCATAATTATATTTTCTCTAACATCTTTTTCGTTTACTTTCTCTACTTGTAAAAGTACCTCGAGTTTGCTAATTTGAAGGAAGTTAGTAAAAATAAAATAAAAATAAATCAATTACTCAATAAAATATATAAATTATATGATCATAAATATAATTTATCTTAAAATTATGTTGGAAGGAACATGATCAAAATCAATAAAAAGTTATACAATTTTCATAACATTCATGAAAAATTTTCAGATTTGAGAATTCTATTTCTTACTCTAATAATGCTCTATAAAAACACAATCAAATCATGCTAATTCTTATGGATCAATGACCAATAGGGTTTCACTGATAAAGGAGTGAATAATCAAAATTCAATTATATATTTTTCTGCACAATCAAAGACCTTATACTACAATTTAAAACCTGTAAATGAGACATCATACATATAACATAGTAAATAGCGCAGAATGCTATTTTTAAAATGTATATAATAGGTTTAAAACTCGATTACCACCAATATATATTAAAATATATCATAATATATCACCATTAATTTTTATAATTGTACATAAATAAATAAATATTTCTATACAAATATAAATAATCTTTTATATTTTATCATATCGGAGAAAATATCATTACATTTTTATAAATTGTAGAGCTTTCTCCATACTTCTTCAAATAGTGTATAAAATTTATTATAGGAGCTTAATTGTGACATTTAAAGCACGTAAGAGTGGAATTATAAAATTTTAGATATGCAATGATTGTATAATTTAAAATTTATATGAATCATATGTAGTTTGGTAAATTTTTTTCATTTTCTTTTAACTCTAAATATGCAGAGAAAGATTAATAAAATTACAAAATATATAAACACACACTTAAGATTTAAAATATATTAAAATATTATATATGAAATTCAAAACATATAAAAGCATTTAAATAAGAATTCATAATATATTTGGGTCTTAATATAAAAAACTTATTGAGAAATACAATGTAAGCAAATTAAGAATATAAATTTCATAAAAAATTTAGAAAATGGGAATGAGAATTCATACATGCGAAATATCAATACTTTATATATAAATTTATAACATGTATCGACATTTAAATAAAATTTCAAAGCATGTATAAGTAAAAAATTGTAAAAAATTAGCTTGACAAATCATTATATGTGAACAAAGGGCGTGAACTTCATGAAATTTGCCAAGAATAGGAACGAGAGTCATGCATGCGGAGGGAAAATAATTTAGTTATAAAAATATAACACGTATGAATATTTAAAATAATAATTACTCAATGAAGTAAAAAAAAATCAGCAACAAAAGAAAGAGAATTTAGATATACTTTAATCTGATTTTTTTTTCAAAAATCACTTAATTTTATCTTAAATTCTTACTTATTCTGCTTATTTATTGTCTGTTCTCTGTTTTCTAAGACCTTATCTCTCTTCCATCTATAGGCCCAGCTCAAAATGATCTAAAATTAACTGAAAAATATATTTTTATCGCAGATTATTGTGTTATATGCGATTACACATATGCACTCGTCAAGAGCATATTAGGCTCCTTGACAGTGGCCAAATAGTGTACGAGTATCCATCAGGTATGCATCAAACGCTAGCAATCTATTAAGGTCCTGCACAAGCATTTTTCAGACACAAATCAAACGTGGACAATTTGCCTAAAGTACACTTGAGTGCCGATTAAGTATCCTTCAAGCATAACCCTTCTTTCTAAAATACATGTGCATCTTTGATCCAATTTTTTTTAATTTAATTAATAACGATTATGATTATAAGTTGAAACTTGCATATTATATTGTTATTTGATGTAAGTTCTCTTAAAAATTTTCTAATTATTAGAGATTCTTCATATAAAATTAGTATTTTCATCTACACACATGGACTATATATTTTTATTGCTTTTTTTACATATTAATATAGAAAAATAGCCAACATGGCATCTATTAATTTATTTATCTTCGCATGAGCCCATTAATTTAGATAGATTAATTAAATGACATTTACTCAAAAATCTCCCAACAGTAATTAAATGATATTTCTATAAAATTGCTCTTTTCTTTTACCAATTTCGAATTCTTTTACCTTCGAATTCATCTTCCTTCTTCGAATTCATCTAATGAAAGGCCAAAAGACATGATTCAAGAGTGATAGTAAACCAATACGAATCAGTATATTAAAAAATTACATCAATTTTAAATCTTTATATAACAATTTAAATTTCTATTATGTTAATTAATTGGCATTAGTGACCCTCAATAATGGGTTAAGCCCTTTAGTAACAAAAAAGAGAACAAAGAGTCCTATGTTTTAGTTTGTAATATTATTAATGATAAAAATATAAGTTATTTTCAAAATATTTTCAGTTTATTTTATCATTAAAACTTAGGGTTATTGTGGGTTTTTAATAAATAACTGATATTATGAAGTGGCATATAATAGCTAAGTGTATTGTGTAAGTTTTCACTTCCAATGATTTCAATGGCAGTGGGAAATGAACAATTTAAAATATTTATATCAGGTTGTAGCAATTTTTATAAATATATTTGATACTAAAATAAATATCCAAAATATAAATTTATATATCAGAAACTAAAATTATAATTTTTCTGAAAATTTCCTGCACATTCTACTAGTACAAATGGCTTGTATAGATTTTTTAAAAAAATATAAGAAAAAAATCTTTTAAGTGAAAAATTAAATTCCACTAAAAATAAATAAATTATTTTATTTAATTCTTTTCATATATTTTTTGTTATATTTTTTAGACATAAAAACAAATAAAACGGCTTTTCCCTTATTTAAAAAAATATATAGTATATACAATTTAATTGTGTCATTTATATATATATATAAATACTTAATAACATCTCAAAATCAATCTTTTTTTAATAAATAAAATAGACTATTATATTTATTTTTATTTTTAAAAAAATATTTTTATTGTATTATTTTTAACAAAATTCAGTAATAATGGGTATAATACCCAAGGACCCAAATAAGGATACCCAATACAGTTATAGGCCAAGGAATCAAAGTCAATGATTCTTAAAACTTACGTCCGAACAACTATTAAGTCCGAGCAGTCTATTATTTTCACGACGGTCCACAATGCCTGCGTGGCCCATTTTAGTTATTATGGTCGAGGACAATTTAACAAACTTAGACGAGTATTTAACTAACGATAGCAGTTACAATTGCCATAGACAAGAGTAACGGTTAACCGCCCACTGTCTATAAATACAAATCCTCTCCATTAAAAAAGAATTACTTATCTTGACTGAAACAACAACAGGCTTTAAAAAAAAAACATTCAAAGATGTCTAGAGCATAACTCTCTTTCTCTTAAAAATAAAGAAGCCAAGAGCGCAACTACTCGGATTTATTACACTTTAATATTTTCATCTCTTCTTTTACATTTAAGGAATATATTACCTTGAGTATCGAAAGATATATCAATGAGCGAGTCCCGTCAATCCTTTGACTATTATTTATGATTGTACCAAATTTGATTAAAAGCTTACGAAGATTGAAGACTTAAACGACCGACGTATAAATTTTTTCGTCCGTACAACAATAAGATCCTCGAACGTGACATTTTCACCGTCTATGGGAACACATAACAAAAAGTATGAAAAATATAATTTTAATAAAAAAAAATGGTGAATTCTAAGACAGAGGCCGGTGCACCAGTTACGGAGGCCACTTCTAGTGGTAACAATCATCCCGTCGTTGTTCACATGGACGATCACCCTGATCCTTGTGTATAAACCTGTCCAGACACTTTATACAAGATTCGACGAGCAGCCAAAACAAGTCCCTTCTGTGACCTCTCAAAACAGCTACGTCCAAAAATAAGAAAAATAGGGGAAGAAAACACCCCTCAAAGAAGATTGACCACCAAGACAGCCTCCGGACTAAAACGGCTTCAAATAAAAAAGTCTCATTGAGACTTGAAGGTCGTTTAAATCTTTGAATTTGAGACAATAGTCCTGAAAGATAAAACATTCGGTATTCTCGTGACGATGGGGAACCCACATACCGTGGGGAACCCTCTCATTGTGAACGTCCTCCCGGGGCTATGAGCCGTCCAGGTTCACAGTCCGCCCAAAAACCATCCGAGTTGAGGAATCTCTTTAACAAAAAAAGGATGGTGGCTCCTCCCTGAATCGAAGAAAAAGTCAACAAAATTTGGGACAATGTCTTTGGAGAAGACACTGCTGGAAAGACCGTCAACTTTCGGCGATCTCCATTTACAATAAAGATCCATACACGATCTTTGCTACATAAATCCAAGATGCTTGCTTTGGAGACGTATGATGAAAGATCTAATCCTATGGATCATTTCTATACGCTCCTCAACTTTTAGGGTTTAGATGAGGCAACAATGTGTCTCTGCTTCCCTCTGATATTAAAAGGCGATGCCCAGGCATGGTTCTATCGTCTTCAACCAAATTCTATTCAAATTTTTTAAAGTTTGGCTGATCATTTCTCATCTCAATTTACCTGCAGTAGAAGGGGAGAAAAATAACCCTGGCATTTGGCCCGAGTAAAACAAATGCCAAATGAAAGCAGAAGTAAATTCTTCATCAGATTTACGACCGAAGTTAGGAAAATTTTCAAGCTCATCGAGAAGGTGAAGCTAAGTGCTTTTGTATCTGTGTTGGAACCCAGTGACTTCTTTAGGCATATGGCCCATAAGAACTCTCAAACCTTCAGAAAGGTCGAGACCATTGCTCATATCTATATTGCGATCGATGAAGCCAACAAAGAAAAATGATCGAAAGACCAACCCTACCAAAAATCAACGGAGGGGAAAAGAGAAAATGGGGACAACATGGGTCCCCAAGGATAAAGGAAACAGCAAAAGTTCGAGTCGACACCAAGAAGAGGGTTCAGGCTACAAGATCTTACTCCTTTGAATAAATTCCACACAAATATCCTAATATAAATTCAAAATAAAAAGTTCTTTAAATGGCCGAAAGCGTTAAAAACCCAGTTGGTAGTTACCAGTCAAAGTATTGTCATTACCATCGATGTGGAGGACGTAGTACTGAGGACTATAGGACGCTGCAGAAGAAAATTGATGAGCTTATCTGAAAATGACATCTCAACCATTTTCCCCAAACACCCGGACAAACTTTCGAATGAGCAGATGGAGATAAGATTGAGCAACTGCAGGGTCGAGTGGCGGTTGGAGTAGTAAATATTATTTCTACGCGACCTACTCATAACGATGTTCCGAAAAGCTCAAGAATGGCCATCGGTTATAAAAAATGAAGGATAGATAATAGAGACGATGTTATCAGTTTTAGCGATAAAGATTTAAATCATGTAACATCCTCTCATCTTGATCTATTGGTTATAACTGTGCTTATTTCAGACGATAGTATAAACTATCCAATTGAAATGAGTATTTATTGATAATAGAAATTTAAAAAATTTACTTCACTTGAATGCCTTTTTTAAATTAGGACTAAAAAAAATTAATTAAGGATCACATAAGGACCCTTATATAGATTGAATAATGAGCTCGTGCCCATAGGAGTGATCTAATTAAAAGTCACATTGGGTACATATCCGATGACGGCCACCAAGATGTTTTTTTTTTTGTTGTAGATCTTCCATTAGTCTACAATGCAATCCTTAGACGATCTTGTTTAACAACATTCGGAGTTGTAACTTCTATTCTGCATCTAAAAGTAAAATTTTTTACTCCATTAGGCATCGGAGAAGTCTTAGGTGATCAGGTAACCGGACGGACTTATTATTTATCACAATTCACTTAGAAACCAACGACTCAACCGATTTAGGACATTGATATCTGTGATGAGATCACATTACTTTAAACCCAGTTTGGGAAATCAATAGACCAAATCTCACTAAAACCTACTGAACCTGAGACAAAATTTTGACATGTTTGCTTGGACCCCTAGCGATATGCCAGGAATAACAATTGGTGACTCATATGAAGTCATTCCTTAAAATTTGATCATGTCATCAAGCGGTCCAAATTAGAGCGAGAACACAAAACTTGGGGGGCTTCCTGGGAAACATACGTACGAAGCCCTTTGAGATAGCATTATTAGCCAAACATGGTTTCTAAAAAATTTAAGTTACAAACAAGTCAAATTGAACTTAAGTAATACAAAATGTCAGACATATAAAATGTCCGACCAAGTCACAGAGAGAGAGTTGAAATGCTGTAAGTGTATTTCATTAATCAATAAAATTAGTACATGTACAAGCTCCAATTAATTACAAGGATGGACGACGCCTTGAGGTTTCTAGCACTGGTTCCCAAGAATCATCATCATCTCCAGAAAGGTATAAGACCTCAAAACTATGGCTGGCACTGGCATTTTTTGGATAAAATGCAAAACTAGGAATGTTAGGAGCCATCATTTGGAAAATGTGTTCGCAAAGGTTGATACCTTCCCAATAGGTGCGCTAGGATATCTTCACGATATCCTCAAGATTGATTAAGGATCGGAGCTTGCCCTCCACTTTAGAGAACTTCTCTCTGAGAAAGTCATGTCTCTGTTTCAAATCAACCAATTCACGCTTAAATTCAAAAATACGCGCTCAGCAATCAAAAGCTCCTCTCATTCCACATACTCATGAGCAAGTCCTTTGGCAGCCTTAGCAAGACGACTTATCATTTCTTGAAACTACAAAGGAAATAAAGTCAGTTGATATACAAAAAGAATGACTTGAAAGTTCAAAAAGGTTTTGGACAATTACCTCAAAAATAGAAACCTTCCCACGAGTTGCATCATCAGTACAAACCTCTAGAGCAACTTGGGCCTCGACTCTCGGAGACCCTAGAGCAACCACCATAACAATTTCTTCCACTTTCTCAGGCATTACATTGACTTCTGCCTCTTCGACCTCGCTTGTGATGATTCGACGGTCTCATATCAATATGAACCTCGGGCTCTGGTGGTTCGGAAGAATGCTCCTGTGAAATTTCAGCTTGAAGTTCTACAACAACCCCCTCGGTCATGTTGGTCTCTAGGGTCTATGAGAACTCAAGTAAGGGTATCTCCATAGCTTCCCCAAAATGAATCACTTATCCAAGAAATCCCTTCAACAAAAGTTGTGGCGATGTCAAGCAAGGACTCTTCAGGTAGAGGTGGAAGAATGATCGGAACACCATATGAAGCTAATAGTGGGGCTAGAATAGGGGTGACCTCGGTTACTTCCTTAGTAGATCCCACTTTCTCACTCTTTTTGATTTGTCCAACAGTCTCTCGAACTGGAATTGAAGAAAATGTGGAAGTCTACTCAAAGGTGACCGTTGGACGTTTCCTCTTTATTAATGCATCTATAGTGATCTCATCCCCAGAACTGGACTCGATGGAGGCCTCCTTATTTCCAACGCAATGGCCGACGACTCTTTTATTGTTATGCCCTTCAAGGCCATTTTGTCATTTAGTTTTTTTGATTTGTTCTCAGACATTTTGGATTTGCATAATGACTCTTTATTCTGAGCTCTTTAGCTTTCCTCTTATTCCTTTGCTTCAGAAAGGTCTTCGCCGCCTAACCCTCAGACTCTTCAACCTCAGGCTCTCCCACTTAGCTAAAGAAACTGACTCATGATAGAACTAGCGATTCTTCTTATTATCATTAAAGGTACTAGCATTTTCACTGATTAGGTCAATAGGCTTCTATAGAGACTCTTTCTCGTGGTCAAAAACGTTCGACTGTATAGCAGAAGAGACGCGGCCCCATTTTGGACAGAGCTCCCATGTGGAAGGAACCGCACAGTAAGAAAATCAATCCTTTTACCTTTTTGTGGAGTCTGGGTTTCCTCCACTAAACTCGTATTTTGGCCGAGGAGATACGGTTATCCAATCCATACCGTGATTAAAACGAAACAATACTTTCACTGCTGTCATGTTAAAAACCACATCATGAATTCGTAAAAAAATACACAATGAAATGAAGTACCTCACGCCATCTGGCGATCCGCACATGGAGTTCTACCATAATCTTGTAGAACTCTCAAACAAGAGGAAAACGGATACCATCCTTGACATGAGTCTCATAAACTGTAATATACCCTCGTGGAGGAGAAGAGGCCCGTCCATTGATTCCATGCAAGAGATATTCCAAGGAACGTGAAATCATATACCGAGCCCTGAGTACTGCCCATCTTCAGGTGTAAGGATCGACTGAATCTTTGCAACTCCTCACGCCATAACAAATCTTCAAACAGAAAAACATAAGAAAATGAAGTTTAAGTGAGAAGACAGAACGAGTAAAGAATGCTTCTGAACTTCGAAGACCAAATTATAGGCAAATAAAGAGCACCAAAATGATGCCGTTTGTTTTCAAAATTCAAAAAATGCACCTAATCATAGCACTTCTATGTGTCAACCACTCATTTGCTCAGCTAAAATGTCAAATCACCCAATATCAGTAATGATGGGATGCGCTTTTCCAATAAGCTGAAACGCCATGAATTTAATGCGATACTAACAGCAAAAACATAGACTGTCGGACAATTATTCCAATTCGAACTCGAATATAAAGAAAATTTTAATTTCATACAAGAATATTAAAATTCAAGCCTTCTGATATGGAAAATTAATGATGGGTATAATAACTAATAGCCCAAATAAGGAAGCCTAATACAGTTGTAGGCCAATGAATCAAAGTCAACGATTCTTAAAACTTACGTCCGAACATACATTAGGCCCGAGTAGCCATTAAGTCAGAGAAACCTATTATATCCACACGGCACACAACGCCTACGCGGCCCATTTCAGTTATTATGGCCAAAGATAATTTAACGAATTTAGACAAATATTTAACTGATGACAGCGATTTCAACCACCATAGACAAAAACTACGCCCACAGTCTATAAATACGATCCTCTCCATTCAAGAAGAATTACTTTTCTTGACTCGAACAAAAATAGTCATTTAAAAAAAAACACTCAAAGAGGCCTAAAGTGCAACTCTTTTTTTTAAAAATAGACGCCAAGAGGGCAACTCATCAAATTTATTACACTTTAACATTTTTATCTCTTCCTTTACATTTAAAGAATATACTGATTTGAGTGTCGGATGATATATTAGGAAGTAAGTCTTGTCAATTTTTTAACTATTATTTGTAATTATACAGGATTTGATTAAAAGTTTACAGATGTTGAAAACTTAAATGACTACCATATAAATTTATTCATCCATATAATAATCAAATTCTCGGATACAACAAGTAACAAATAATCGTATCAAATAAAACAAAAAATATATATATCTTTTACCAATTTAACAACAATTAAAAATAATACAAGGAAATATTAATTTATACTTGATATCAATAATAATGGTAAATGTCAACTCTCCTCTAGGAACACTCTTAAATTATTTTTAATATAGTTTAAAATGACAAAATATTTAGTAATTAACAAATTTTATATTAATTTATAATATGTATAGAAGATAAATTATATGATAAAAATTATGATTAATCATAATAATCAATAATAATAAATTAAGTAGTTAGACAGGGACCTGTGCTAAGTGGACACGTGGGGAATTGAATTTTCTGGATGGCTAAAGTAACAGCCCCGAACACGGCATCATTATTCAACTGTACAATAAGTTGGTGACCGAGCAGTTTAATTGTTCCACACATTCCACGCATGCCAATTATGGCAGGTGGAGCTGTGAGCACTGTTCTGTCACCCGCATCCAATGGCCCACTCCAATTAAAATTACAACCAAAGCCAGTTAGATCTCCTTTAATTTCATCATAAATATTCTAATAATTGATGCGTTATATTTATTATTTATATCTCCTAAATTTTTAAAATTTAATATCAACTCTTATTTTAATCAATATATTATAAATATATCTTTTTGATTAAATTATTAAAGATAAAAAAAATATTAAAAAATTGAAGAGAAAGATAGACTTTGGTGATATTTTTAATGTATTTTCAATTACTTTATATTTTAAAGTTATTTACGTAAGATATATAAACATGTAGCTCAAATGCATTAATTTGAATTAATTTTTTGTACGAAATAAGATTATTATTATTATTATAGAAAATTGTAAATATAATTATGAAAGTAAAAAGTTAAAATAAATATAAATTATATATTAATATATGAATATTTTAATAACACGTCCATTTATGCTTTCTTAAGCAATCTTTTCTAAATATTATAGCTAACGTCAAAATTATAACATTTTTCAAAAATTGTAAATTAAATTTTGTATAAAGTTTTATAAGAAATTATTAAGGTTATTTAAGAGTTATTTACTAATTTCAAAATAAATTTTAAATTAGAATTATTTTTAAAATATTTTTGAAATAAAAAGCAAACATCACGGTCATCTATTTGATTGAATATTAGACTTTTTTTTTTTCTAATGGCTTGGCATTAAATAGAAAATGGGTCCAAGAATTTACGTGAAAATTAAATTGTTCTACCAAACTGATCATTTTTCTTTATTGCTATGAACACTTGTTTGGTAGATTGAAATATAAAGTATATTTTTATATTCTTTTTAATAAAATTATTATTTTATTATTTAATTATTCTAATAATATGAATAATAATTTTAAAATAAATTATTATTCTTTTAAAATAATAAATAAAAAATATCAACTTTCTCTAATTCTTTTTAATTTTAATTATCGATCAATAATATTTTAAAATATTTTTTTAATTTATTATTATCAAAAGTAAATCTGATTAAAATTAAATTTGAGGCTCACACTAATTAAGTTTAAACAATAATTTATGACTATTAAATTTGACAAAATTAAACATATTAATAATCTAAATTAGGTCGACTTGGGCATGGATATACATTTTTTTATTTTAAAATATTTTTTAAAAAAATTATAGCTACATAAAAATAACTAAAAATATAAATTATTTAAAAAATTTATAATATATTGATTAGATATTATCTAGTTATATATTTAAATAAAAAAATTTGTATAACAATTTTTAATTATATAAAGATACAATCTATTGAAATAAAATTTTAAACTTGATACTTATCTAAAATAAAAAATACATTCATAAAAAAATTTATAATCCGATTCAAATGGGTTCAAATCGGTTATTTTCATCCGTGATCATATATTACACAAAAAGATAAGCGAGTCTAATTTTTTATAATATTTATTTATAATACTGATATATATTGATCGAATCTTATAAAATATTAGGTCAATAATATCATATAGATAATTTGATTCTAATAAGAATCTCCTCAAGGCTTTTAACATATGTTAGAATATTTTTTTTAATGAAAGAATAAAAAATTTATTTTTTTAACTATTACTACATATTAAATATAAAAAAATAATTATTAATTTAATTTTTTT
>JAOVVI020007326.1:0-14944 GCA_028571085.2 Nepenthes alata | reverse complement strand
TCACAACCGTCGATTATTGTAATCAGATAACCAGCCCAAATAACATAAATTTTTTACCGCATCCAATCCATTTAAAGTGGTATGGACTTGATTTTTATTATTTTGGCATGTCTTATTTGAATTAACCCAATCTAAAACTTATAATTTATTATATAAATTAAATATAAATTTAATTTTAATTAAATTTAATAAATTTGTAAATAAACTGAAAAATTATGGCCTCATTTGCGTAGCTGTGTCCACTTCATAGTAGGCTCACAGTGTGGCCCAATATTTAATTCACACCATAAATTTATCAAAAAAGCAAAATAATTAATCAGAAAAATCTAATCTGAAAAATATTTATAATTTTTTAAAATGATTATTTTGAAATCAGTGTTCGAATAAAATGAAAGCCAATTAGGAGAATCTGCCGTGACTTTTTTTTCAGTAGAAAGAGAAATCCTTGAACGCGTCGTTTATTTCTTAGTAACGACTCGCTTCTATCTAAACACATCGTATGCTCTTTGGTAAATGTACGCCTAGCCCTAAGCGGTCTATAGGTTTCATCTTCCTCTCGTTCCTCAACGGCGCAGATTGACTCGGCCTCTTCCTGTGCGTCTCTCGCCCTCCGCATCTCTCTCACACTCTATACGTTCAGGAGGAAAATTTCTACTGTTGCAAAGTCTGCTTCGAAATATACTGCAGCTGGTGAGTCACACTCTCAGATTCATTTTGTGTTTTAGATTTTGGAGTGTTTTTATTTTCTGTAGCGCTAGCTGTCATGGATTCGATTTCTGGTGTTCGAAATATCTGGGAAGTTTTGAGGGAATCGATGTACGGTCTTGCTGTATGCATATTTTCCCGTCTCTGTTTCTACGCAAATTAGGGTTCTGGGTTTTATCACGAATACTGGTTGTGTTATCAGTTTTATGTCGACTTTTTTTTATCCTTGAAGTATATATTGCTTTTTACTAATACTGATGCAGGAATTTTATTTTGTGTCTCTAATTGTGTGCATAACGTCGCAAAAATTTTCATAATCTTGCGTTTTTTGGTAAATAAATCCCTGCGTGTTTATTGCTATGTATAAAGGATTTATTTTGATTTGGTGATGTGTTTGAATAGTTTATGGAAATAATGTAGTGATGTGATATTTTGAACTAATCATCATGAATGCGCTGATACGACGACAATGATAGCAAAACTCTGTCTTGCAATGTGCATTTTGGCTCTGGGAATCTTCTCTTGCAAGGCTAGATCCATGACATTTTCTCAACGGGGGAAAATAATGGAAAAGTAATTCTAGTATCTTATATTACTGCTATTTTTTCTGAAAAATTACTTATATTGACCAGCATCACTAGAAATGAAAACAATTGGTGCTCCTGATAACCATGATGTGGGATGACATTCGTGGAAAGAATTAACAATACGAGATTTTGGAATGGAAAAAGGAATTCTGACTTTTGTGTCATTTGCTAAACAAGCTACCCTTCTTGGTGCACTTTTTTTTTGTTATTATAATCAAGAGGGTGCAAGAAAACGTCCTACTACCCATCACAAGACTTGAACTCACTACTTAGTTTGAGACGGGGACTTGTTTTTCTAAGTTGACAACTAAGGGCTTGTTCTCAGGTACAAATTATATATTTCCTTTCGATGGAATTATTTTGATTTAAAAGTTTTGCTATGTTAGCAAAGTTAAAATTGTATTTGGTCTCTTGCTTTTTATTAATGAAGCTGTGTACTTATAGAAACGCCATCATACAAAATCTGTTGCAATATTATTGTATGTAGTACGTAAGCATTTTATGACAATATCATATTATACTTTCTTATTAGCACTTTTAATTACTGCTTTTCAAATCATGGGTACGAATTATGCTATATATGCTTATATAAAATCTGGTAATATATAATTTTAAGATAGTATGTTAGTTGGATGAATATGTTGAAATAAGTTGGAAGAGATTTTCATATATTTAGACGGAGAAGGGGCATAAGCGAAAGCATTGTATAGCGCCTCAAGAAATGGAAAAAAAGTAGTAGTAGAGCAATTGACATTCCACAGCTCGAACTCATGATCTGATGGAGACAAGTCCACACCTACTTTTACTGTATATCAAAATCACATGGCAATGCAGAACACATACGACTAACTTTTTTGGAGTCTGCTGGGGCAATGGGTCCCTTGGTGGGTTCCCTTTCTTTTGCTTACTGCCCAATTAGGGTATCATCCTCCATAAGTTTGAAATTTACTCAAATCATCCGTTACTATGAGATTACATCTAGGCTATTTCCGCCCTACCTTTCCCTTTTATGTTTTCCCTAACCTTAATTAAATAATTGCTCATTGTGGCTTATCATTTAGTGTACAGTGTCAAAACCATCTTGAATACCCTCTCGTAAGTCATCAGTTTGTTTTAAATAGACTATTTCTAACTTGCCACAAATGTATTTGCCTTATATGGTTATATATGCTATTGATTAATTTGGTTGCACGTTATATATGGCTGGGTTTTATGAAGTTATTAGATATTTTTTGGTATTGATATTAGTCTTTCTTATGCTGTGGCATCTTTCTCAAGGGCATAATTTTAGACTGAACGGGATATGTAAATTTTAACTAGAAGAAGTAAATATTACTTTCTTCCATTATCATTTGTCAATTTTTATAGGGAAATCGAAATTTTGATCTTGAAATTTTGTGTTACCCGCAAACTTGTGTGCATTAATATCTAGAATTAAGTTTACAATGTGTTTAAAACATTGCAGTAGCTTCTTGATATGTCTGACATGTAAGCATGTTTAAGCTGTGCATTAATTTTCATGGTTTCTTTGTGCTGCTAGGTAGTGCTCAATGGCAGGCAGAAATCGTATTCCTCGTGACTCTTTTAATGACAGGCGAGGCTATCCCCCAGAAGGAGCCATGATACGAGGCCCTATGCCTAGGACGCTGCCTCCTCACCCTGCTATGTTGGAGGAAGAACTAGAAATTCAGCATGTTGAAATAAGGAGGCTTTTGGGAGATAATAGGAGGCTTGCTGAAGATCGGGTGGCTCTGCAGCGAGAACTAGGTGCTGCCAAGGAAGAAATTCGTCGTATGAACATTGCTATTTCTGATATTCGAGCAGATCAAGAACTACGTCTGAGGGAGCTTATTGATAAAGGCTTGAAACTGGAGGCTGATCTTCGTGCAACCGAGCCTCTGAAGAATGAGGCTGTCCAACTCCGTGCAGAAGTTCAGAAGCTGAATAAGATAAGGCAGGATTTATCTGCACAGGTTCAGACTTTTAAGGAGGACCTGACAAAGATGCAGGCAGAGAATCAGAAAATCCCTCTTTTAAGGGCTGATATTGAAGCAATGCACCAAGAGCTTCTACATGCTAGGTTTAGCATATGCTTTCTGTTAAAAATTCATTTTATATATACTATTTTTTCCCCATCTTGTGTAAGTTGTAGCAATTGTTTAAGAGGACTCATGGTCTGCAGAACCACCATTGACTATGAAAAGAAAGCTAATATCGAGCTTATGGAGCAGAGACAAGCTATGGAAAAGAACATGGTGTCAATGGCGAGGGAGCTTGAGAAGCTGCGTGCAGAGAATGCTAGTGCTGATAGAACTTGGGGTGTTGGTATGTGCTTTTCCCCATGATATCACCTGTTAGAAAACTTGAAAATTTTATATCCTTGTTAAGACTTCCAGGGGTGGTATGATGTCTTGCAGTATCGGTACGTGTCTATTAAATGACAAACTGTCTGTTTTTGGCAAGTGTCAATACATGTTGCATTTAAATGGTATCATAACCCAATTTCTAGCCTTGAGATATTACTTTACCACAATTCACTCTGGTGCCTAAGTCTTTTAATAACCTATTTATGAATGATATCAATTTTTTTGTCGAAAATTTTCTTATTACCAAAGCCCTTACCTATGATCAAGAACTTATGAACTTCGTTGTTTTCCAGTTATGAACTTATGAACTTCCTCAGTCATTATTCTGTGATAGTTGATCATTGAGTTAATTAAACTTTATCTTAACTATTACATCTCTAATGTTTCTTTTGACAATCATGTTCATTTAGTTTTCAAAGTTCAAAAGCTTTAAATCAAATCAGCCAATTTTATTCAAAACCCCATTGGGAAAGTCATATAAATAATGCTTGAACCCCTCAGATTGGTCAAAAACTTGAAGAAATTAGCAAAACTGAATTTTAAACTATGACTCAAGTTGCTAAAACTTGAGACATTCCTTAGAATATCGGAAAACATTAAGATTGGCCTTAATTGTACGGTTCAAAAACTTAATGAACTTGGTTTTGATTAGTGAAACGTTTTGGGTCCAATCATTGAAAAAATCAAAGGCGATGTGCTAAAGATCGATTTACCCATTGATCACATGTCCAACATCAATCTTGGTCCTTCATTTAAGTAGCACTAATAAGTCCAAGCTTTAGTTGGCTGTTACTGTGCTTGAGCAAAGATGTGACAGTATGATTTAAATCAATGAAAAAAAAGCCTTATATTCTGCGACTACTTGGAAATGGTCATGGATGCTTTCATTTTGCTTAATCTAGGGCTATTTTATGAAATATTATTCAGTGTATTTTTTAAGGATCTGGAGGTACTTGAAATTTAATTGAGGATAGCTGATAATGACCACATTTTTTGAAACAATTTCAGATTGGTGAAAATTAATGGTAATAAAAGTATAAAACTAATAGGAAAGGGTGGAACTGCTATTGTAGCTGGGGATGGTAAAAAAAAAATTAACAGTTAATTCTTTGGGAATGACGGAGAGCTGATAAATCTTCACCAACTTGAGAAATAAAGGACTCTAATAAACACCCATCAATTTGAAAATTGAGGATTACTGATAGACACTAATAACAATGAAGTCTTAAGTTTCACAAAGTGGGGTTGGCTATGATAACTACCCAACCAGATTAATTTCTTTTCAATATTTGAATTTAGTTGGAGTTAAATTTCAGTATTGTAAAAATATTAATAAAAGATTTATCTGTCTTAGAATTTAAAATTCATTGAAAATTACCAAGGTTCATTAGACATATTAGAAGTGCTGTCTATTACTCGAATTGTCACACTTCTTTGCCTTAGGGTTAAATTTTTTAGTAATTACTAACTAATGGTAGTTGAGGTCGCCCTGACCATTATGATATGACCACCACAAGATGTGACCGCAACACTACGATTTGTAAAATACTTTACTTCACAAAATCAATCAGGCTTCTGTTATTGTAGCAGTTTGTTTTCAATTAAACTATTTGGCAAATGGGAAATGGCGGAGATTTATGTTGTTATTTTAAGTTTTCTATAGAAACCAATTATCTTGGTTATGTCATAAAATCATTCCTACTGCATAATCATCTCTCTTTTGAGTTAATGTTGGTTAATCTTGGTTGCGTCTCCCCTTTGGGTAAATCAACTTGTTGTAGGCTGTGCGACCCAGAATGCAGTGTCAGACCGAGTGAACAAACAGGACCAAAGTGGAAGGCAGTTAGGTCTTGAAATTCGGGAGGGGTGATGGGCTGCTGCTGGTGTACATACACTATATTCTCTGCTTAGTTCTTTTGATGACTTTTTAGTACTCTAATAGAGAAATCATTGTCCTGCTGTGTTATAAATACAATTTGTGTGGTGTTATGAAGTACACTTTCATGTTCTTATTTTAGGGCGAGGGGCTAAGTGGCTTTTTTTTGGGAGGGGGGTGAGGGGTGTGGGGCTTTTTTACACATTTGCTTTCTGTTTTTCTGATGGAAATTTTATGCTTCATATCTAATATGTCTTTTTGGTCGCTGGTCCCCTAGGTGGATCATATGGAATTAAATTCAGCAGCCCAGATGGCGGATTTCCTGCTCCATATGGGGATCATTATGGGACTCGTCTGGTAGGGATCTTTTTGTTCTTTGGAGCTGTCTGCTTGTTTTTAAATAATACTTTTCATAATGCCCATTTCGTTACACAGGGTGCTGTTGATAAAGCAGCTCTATATGGTTCGGGATCTGCTGGATGGGGTGGAATTGAGAAGTCCCGTGCAAAACGCCATTGATGGATTCTGTCTTTAAATTGCAGCTAAGGGAACCTCGTACCGTTTGCAAGTCCATTATCCAATGTATGGATGGGCTGGAGTTGGTAGATTGTTTTATGTCTCCGGATCGTCTGAGTAGTCGTTAATAAGAACTACATTGTTAGTGACTTGAAACTGAAATGTCATGTTTTGTTGTTTTTATGCTTAAATGTAGTGACTGTGTCTATTGCATATCTTGTACTGTCTTATTAATGTGGAGTGCTCGAACTAGAGTTCATGTTTCTATACGTATACAGGCAGGCTAAGTTTATCACTTTTGATGAGAAATGTGTTTCATGTCATCTCCTATCCTGTTTTATATTGTGTCACTCCTGTTACTTCTAATGACACACATCTCGTATTCTGAAACTGCTTTGCTTTTTAGAGTGAATGAGCCACTAGCCTGTGAAGCTCTTGCAACATTGATGGGGAGTTTTACATAACCTTACTGTCTTGCTTTGGAGGTTGATTCCCCAGGTTTTAGTTCCTCAGCCCGGAGATATAGAATGCAACCTGATTGTTGTGGAATGCTCGGTCTTGCGTTTGGACTTAATCTCTACCTAGGATTGCTTACTTCAGTGGGGTGAAGTTTTAAAGCACAGCCATTGTTAAGCCTGGAGCCTGTGCCATAGGGTCTTGATTTTTGATACCTGAATGTTGCTGAAAATCAAAATATTCAATTGCTGTTATACAGTTATTTAGAATCCTCTGAAACTGACTATGATCCATTTACCGGTGATACATTGCGCGATGTCGTTTGTCTACTAGATAAATGATGAATAATTGTGGATCTATGTGTTATTTTGTTCTTTTGGTTTGGAGAGTTTTCTACTGTGGTGATGTTGGTTTTCTACTCTGAAGATATTCTTGAGGCCTTTTATCACGCCGCCCTTTCTATGGCATTTAGGTGAGATGTAAGGGAATTTTTGAGAATTTCTGCAGTACAGGCATTTTGTTATGATGAGTTCTGTAACATTTTTTAGAAGCATACTTGTTTGCAGGCATTGATAATTATGATAGGATTATGCCGTTTGCTAGAGTTGTTGACATCACGGTGGTATACAAGAGGCATCTTTTTGTTGTTGTGCATTTTAAGCTTGGTTCATATCTCGGAACCAAATCGTATTGACAGTATCATGATTACAAGTTTGTCTTTTATTCACTCCACAAACTAGTATTGTATTATTCAGGGGGGAGAGATTAAGAAGAGTGCTGTGATCAAGATTGGATGGTCTTCACTTTTTGCGGAAAGTTTAGTCAATGAGATTCTCTGTATGGAGTTTATGGTTATATTCCTTGATGTTGATTTGCAGCTCTGTTAGACTCTCAGAAGTTTGGGTATTTGGCTAAACTTGCATATTGTGGCTTTTTAACTTGGGAGATTAGGTTTCTCTCAGAGTGTGACTATGATTTATACTTTTAGTTGTCTTGAAAACATCTCTACTGCATTTAATGTACCAAGGAGTGATGGTCAATGTGTTCCTTTTCTGTTGACGTCAAATGACATTCTGATTGTCATTATACTTAAGGTGCAATGCTGGTTTCCAGATATGACAAATTTGTGCAAACTATGCTTTTCCCTTGTGCCAGAGATAATGCTGGTTTCAGTTTTCAAGTATGACATGCTTAACCTTATGGTGTCCTCCATCCTGGGGAATTGAAGATGTTGATTTGTTTCACTAATGATCAGTCTTTTAAGACATTGTGTATGTGGTTGAGCTATGGTTAAAAATGCTGGTTATGCATAACAGTTATGTTATACGTCTTGACAGATTTCAATTATCAAGATTTTCTAGGTGGATAGGTGTTGTCATAGATAGTACGAGAACACATGAAGTTATGTGTTTTTAACCAGACCATTGGTAAGAAGGAAAATTTGGTGAACCTGTGAGCCTAACCGGTGGTGGCAGTGGAGCTCAGGATGAGGCTACCTAATGACGGAAACACACTATATTTCCAAGGGATCTTAAGCAAGCTGTAGGAAGTCCAATTTCCTATGTGGTGAGCCAGTATCTTGTTGGAGGAGTGTGGTTCAATAATTTGTCATCTTAGAAATTTTGCTAGATACTAGGTAATGAACAAAAACAGATTTCCACCAAGGAGTGTTGGACTCTGTAGCCTTCATTGAGTTGGGTTGTGGAATATTCCTAATTGAAGCTGCTTGTGTAAGGAGTGTTTCATCATCTCTTGATTTATTGTTCTTGGGCTTCTCAGTTATGGAAATTTGCATTCTTTCTTGATATTTTGTGATTGTAGTTTTGGATTGCTGAAAATTCAGAGCACATGGTGATGTTTGCAGAAAGGACAAGGCAGCAGTGTGTAGTGAGTTTTTGTGGTGGAATTCCTTATGATAACTGGACCTTTTGGAGTCATGCTCCTGATAGCTGTCATTAATCAATTTGCTGTTATGATTTTGAGAATTGTGGCTTATGTAGGTAACGAATTCAGTGGACTGTGCCTGAGTTATGTACATCCAAAGTGGAGCTGGGATTCGTTGTTATCTATTGAGAATTGGGGCTTACATTCTTTCAATTTTTTTTGTGTATGTTGCCATCCTTTTGGCATGAACTTGTGATATTACTCTATGGTGTTGATATTCTAGTGTTTGGGGAGTTTGGTTTATGTTGTTTCTCAAGTGATGGAGGATTTGGATTTGATGAGCATTTGGATATTGTGAATGCAATGGATTGTGTCATTTATGGACGTTTGATCAGATGTGCCTTTAGCGTTGTTTTGTATGCTCCAGCATTCCTGTTTGCTAGGAAACTGGTGTTGTAAACTTGATGGGGATTTTGAATTTCGGATGAAGTGCTTGCGCCAGTCGTTTTACATCCCACATCAGCTCAAGTCTGCAGCTTGTATAATCGTCTAACACAAATTTTTCTGGCTGTTGACTTGATTGATAATTATTCAGTATCATTCATTGGTTCAGATAAACTGACCACCTTGTGGAAAAGTTTTTCCTCCATTCAGTGAAGATCCAGGAAAAATCTTGGGAAAGATGGTGGCCGTGCCAAGCGACAAATTGCTGGCAACTGATCTGAACGTCATAGGCAGGTATCTCATTTCTGTTCTGTGGTAATATTTATTTGAGGTAATTATGTTTACATAATGAAGAGCTTTATCTTAACTTATGTCGATAATCATGAATACCATTTATATTATGGTTAATCTACTATAGTTCAGAGTGGCTTTTTTTTTTTTAATTTGTTTTTCTCCCTTCATCTCTTTCTTTTTCTGTTCGCTCCCCAGCTTTAAATTTGTTTGGAGGTTTTGAGTTTTTACCCAGTTGCACCAAATAATGAGTATCTCTTACTCATACCAGCTTGTTTGTAATATCAGCTTGTGGTTGCAAGAGTCTCAGAAAGTGCTTCATGGTTCTTATTGTGAGGAGTATTGGTAATTAGACTGATGATAATTGACAAATTGGATGCCACAAAGCCTTAGTTATTTGGATCTCAAAACATACAATACATTTGTCTGGATGATTTTACCGTCTTGGGAAAGAAATTTCAAATTGTTGGTTTCAGTTTGTTTGTCATGATAGCTTGTAGGAGGAAGGCTGTACGTCTACTGTGTTACATGGCAGCTAAAATATTCAAAATATTTTGATGGTAATAGTTCTGAGACTAAGCCCAGCTCTCCGGAGGAATCTCTTGTTTGTTACTATGGCAGGTTTCAGATGGTTGAGAAGTTCTGGATGTGCTATTTCCAAGATTATGATTTGATTTTAGAATCGATAATGCATGAGGACAAGTGTTGTTTAATGGCGCCAAGCTGTCTGGGTATTTTTGAGGGGTTGGCCTGGACACAAAGGCATCTGATTAATTGGATGGTTTAGAGAGATTTTTCTTTAGAGAGAGGTTATTCTTTACCAAAATCTCATGTCATTTTACTTATTTAGTTGGATGGACACTAGGATTGCTGAATGACAAGACTAGCATTATTTTATCACCTAGTAAGAATGTGGTTCTTCTAAGAGTTGATTATGCAAGCTTGTTGATATCTGCTTAGCAAGAATTAGAAATATTAATGGGACTCTTCCTTGTCTGCATGGCTATGGGGAAGGAGGTTTGTGAAAGGAATTATTCGTGGAGTATAGTTATTTAGCATATAGTGTTTATGGGAAAGCTTACCATGCTTTTCTCTAGTAATATGTCCAATGTTCCTATGCACCAGACCACTATATTTCTGACGTGGGAGCTGAAAGCAGTAGTTTCGCAAATCAGAAATGAGATCATGTTTAGAGGTATCTATGCAGATCGGTTGATTGTCACTTAGCAAGAATGGGAAATGCTGAGGCAACTTTTAAGGTCTCCATGGGTTTTGGGGTCATGGAAGATCCTGCAAATTGGTTTTGTTACTCATCTTGTTGAATTGCAATTTCATGCAAATGCCAATTTTTTGTGGATGGGACAAGAGAGAGTGCTAGAGCAATTGTTCAAGTTTGGAGAGGCTTTGGAAGTTAAAGGTAGCAATTAGTAGAACAAAGACTATGTAGAATGTAATTGTAGTAGCAACTAGCAACGGATAAGAAAAAGATGGGGAGATGAGATAGGAACTAGAAGCCTATCAGTGGAAAATTATTTCAAATATTTGGTTCAATGATTTAGAAAGATAGGGCAAATTGTGAGGATATAATTTATCGGTTAAATCAGGATACATGATGTGGAGGAATGCTTCAAATATCCTGTGGTTGGAGAATACCATTCGAATTTAAAAACTATCAGGTGGTTATTGGTTTAGTTATGCTGTATTGGAGTGAAATGTTTGGTGTTTAAATACGAACATGTAAAAAATTAGCAATAGCAGGAGACGGAGATGATGAGATGGATGTGTGGTACTACAAGAACAAGTAAGATTCAAAATGATGTCATTTGGTAAATAGTGGAGGTAAGCTTGCATAGAAGAGAAAAATGGGAGAGTTGCATTTGAAGTGGTTTGATCATGCAATGCAAAGACCGCCTAATGAGCTTGTTAGATAGATATTAGAGCATAGATGGGGCTCAAGAGGAAGTCCAAGGAAGAGTTTAAAAGAAATCAGTACGAATGATCTTGCATACTTTGACATAGTAGAGTTGCAGCCTACAACAAAGCTGAATGTGAAGAATCCATGTAGTAAATTGCTTGCTTTTCCATGAGAAATACCAAGATTTACCTCTCCTTGATCTGGGGGTGTGTTTCTTTATCAACTGAAAAACAAAAATTTGTCTGAACTAAACCGTTTCTATGAATTTGCATAGACAGCGTGCAAGCAACTGCAATTTTGTGTTCAAATTTGTTGAAGCTGAAATCATTTCGTTATTCTCATTTTTTGCGTTGTTTGTTTTGCAGGTAGCCTGCATTTTTTGCTGTGTGCAATGGCATTGTGGAAGGTAAGATCATGAAATCAGGTATGCCCCTCTTAATTTCAAAAATGAAAAAAAAAGGATGGGCAATAAGCAGTTGAAGAGAGTATGTAAGCAGTTCTGTCGTGTTGTGCGGGTGCCTGTCTACTCTGCCCAATTAAGATGGGTCAAGGCTCTTGATAAGGACCATAATGGGCACACATGTTTTACTCGTAGCCCCATGTATGAGTGCTTTAAGCCCGCTAGGTCACATGATAAATTTATTTCTTATTGTCCACACGCGTTGCATATCAAGAAAAATACTACTCTAAGTGCAAGTTTATATACAATTTTACAAAAAATATTTGGTGCGATACTTCTTGAGTTGTCTCCTTTTCCTTTTCTGTTGGATGGACTATATAATGGGCACACATGTTTTACTCGTAGCCCCACGTTTGAGTGCTTTAAGCCCGCTAGGTCTAGTGATAAATTTATTTCTTATTGTCCATGCACGGTAAATATCAAGAAAAATACTACCCTTAGTGCAAGTTTATATACAATTTTACGAAAATATTTGGTGTGATACTTCTTGAGTTGTCTCCTTTTCCTTTTCTGTTGGATGGACTATATAATAAGGGTCACATCATCATTTTGGGTAAAATTGTGTTAAACTTGTAGTATATGTAGTATTATTCTTGTCCCATCCCACCTGCTAGAGCACTTACAGACCAGGAAAACCTGAGGCAGATTGGCAGCCCGTCTGTCTTATTAGTCTTTCAATGGCATGTTTCATTCATCGTGCCCGTTACTTAGAAAAAGTAATCCTTCAGTTCTAGCTTAAGTTCTGACCCAAGTAGCGTGGGCACGTGGAATCCCATATAGTTCTTGAAATTCCCGAGTAAGTCTACATTTTGAATTGTTGAATCCATGGGCAGGCAATTGACAACGACGCATAAAAACTATATTGATTTTGGACAGCTTTGACTTGTCTAAAAATATTGAATGGCTGATATTATTCTGTTTCTATTTCCTCATCTCAAGTGTAACTATTGTCCAATTCCACATCCCAAGATAAGGGAAATTTGTTAGAGAGATGCCACTTTTCAAACGTTCTCTCTAAGGACTAAAGATTTTGTTGGATAATATTTTATCATCAATAAGCAACCAGCCTTTAGAGACACGAAGAAAGAAGTCCCGAAATGGTAAGCATCTTTGAAAAATCATCATTGGATTATATGCAATACGAATTGGATTCAATGATAAATAGTTGCGTCTCTTTCTCATTGGTTGGATAAATTCCCATCTGGCCAAATGCAATGATAAATGCCCTCGTACTTGAAGGCATTGGTATTATCCCTGCCGTAGTCCTTTCCTTTGACACTAGTCTCACAAAGGATTGAAAAATACCTTGTTCAGTTTTCCTTTTCCCATATCATTTTTGTATTTTTTTTTCTGCTGGGTGAGTCCATATAACAGTTGACATCATCCTTTTCTGTAAAATTGCGGTAAAACTTGTAGTATATAAATACCTACTGTAATATGTTTTACTACTAGCCTCAAACTTGGTTGGAAGAGTTGGCGTTCCATTCATATTACATGATTATGAGATGAATTGCAGAGGAAGAAGATGGGTTGGTTTGGGGGGGGGGGAGGAGGACCTATATGAAGATCCCTTAATGTCGTACAATGCCTTAAATTGTATGCTCAACCCACCCAATCCCCACTGATAGGCTGTGGTCTGTCAGTTAAACCACTTTTGCTCTCTTGATACTGGGTTTGATTAGGAGTTTGATGTCAGAGACCAGCTCCGAGGCTTGATGATTCAGCTCCGAGGCTTGGAGATCTGGTCCTCCGGAGCGTAGAGGCGGCGGGAAAGATCGCAAATAGGAACAAACTCTCCCCCGGGTGGGAGGGACCGTTCCTCGTCTCCGCAATCCTCCGGAGCGGAGCGTACAAGCTGCGCGCCCAGAACGGCAAATTGGTCCCACGGACCTGGAACGCCGCCAACCTAAGAAAATACTATCAATGATGCGACTCTGACTCCGGTAAGTCACACACGCATGCATCATAACGAGTGCTTGAACATGAGCCTTATCTTTGATTAGCGTAGTTATTCTGTCATCTTGCATATTCATTTGTGTGAGTTAATGTCATGCATTGCATTCTCAAATCAAACGACCTAGACTGCCCCTAAGTCGGGAGGACACCAGTCCGTCCGTAAAACCAGTCCTTGGCTCAGCGCCAGGTGGTCCGCAGCAAACCGTCTCAGGACTCCGTCCTTACGCCAGATAGCCTGGGGACGGCTTTACTCACCATGGCTCCGCGCCAAAAGGCCCCAGAGGCCACCTAGAAACTCCAATTGCCTGGTAAATAATTTTGTTAAATATGGGCAAGGTGTGGATTAAGCATTACTTGTTATACAAGGGGTATATGCGAGATGAGGATTGAGGGATGATAAAATTATTATTAGATATCAACCTAAATGCTTAAAACTTATGGTCTCAACGGACTCATAAATTACATACGAATTCAAAAAGTTGATAAGGACGATTTTGAACATTACAATTGATTTATGATAATGAGTTTAATTTCAGCTAATATATATTAAAAACATTTAATACATAGCTTTTGCGGATAAGGTCATATGGCCGAGTTTAGTGTGAAATGGAGACCGGGGTTCTTCACGAAAATAGTGCTTGTCGTAAGTATTGATTGTTGAATTAATTAATTTCTTTTGTTATATTTATTTTTTTCCTTCAATATTAGCATTACTGACTTCCTTTCCATGTTAGGAAAGAATAACAAAAAAGAAATCTCCTCAAAACTTTACTATTGGTATGCGTAGTTGTTACCCGGTTGAGGGGCTATGTGCTGCGGCATGTCGTGAAAAATAGAAACCACACTTAGTCGGTAAACAAAGCACATATTGAGTAAAAAGATTCAACATATAAAAAAGAAGAGCAAGAATATCAATGACAATGATTGAAATGATCTAATGGATTTATCAATAAATAAATAATTACAATTTGGAGGCTTGAAGCTTTCAAAAGGAATGTACAATGACACTACCATTTGCTTACACTCAAACATCACAACTATCCTACAACTCAGAATCCATCGAAGATAGTGGTGTTCGATCCTCTCCTGGCTTCGAAAAATCCTTCAGGTTTGAACGGCAAAAACTTCTAAAACTTCTCGGATCAACGTAGTTTAGAGAAAAATTGGGAGTGACTAAGGACACAATCTGCCTACAATGAGAGAATCCATCCTGAATTTGTTATCCAAAGTAGCACCAACCTCTTTTGGTGCCGAGCACACTTGTTTTGAAAATCGGCAAATTGTTGCTCAGCCTTCTGCTTTGGGCATCCTTTTGCTGCAGAGAGGCACAAAATATGATCCTATAGTTGTTCCCTTCCTTCTTTTTCATTGCGGTTACGCTAATGGCCAATACGGTGCGTGACGTCATTCCAGGACTGTCGGCAAGGTCTTCTTCTTCTTTAGGGTTTGAGCCTCCCACCGAGGAGTCTCGATGGGGAGAGCAACGGT
>JAOVVI020007325.1:0-14945 GCA_028571085.2 Nepenthes alata | reverse complement strand
GTGGCTTCGCGCCAGTTTCCCGTTAGACTGGGCTGGCCTTCCCTCGTGGGCTTCCGATTTTCTCATGGGCCGCTACTCGCTTCGTGGGCCTAGACTTGGGACCCAACAATATCAATGATATTCAGGGTGCATAAATAGAAGAAATATGAGAATGGTTTGGAGAAGAGAAATGATTTGGTGCTGTTTTATTTTGTACATGGTGCACATATCATGGAAGTCGCCATTTGTTGAGACTTGAGATTGATTGGCCACTTTGATTGTCTGAACTTACCCATAAATCTTTTGGTAGTTTCCTTTATAAGATAATCAATCTCAATTCGTCTGACAAAGCAGATGGGTCTCGGAGTAACAGTAATGTTGCTTTATTATGAATTGAACGCTTTTCTGCAATATTGGATCGATTACAATTTTTCTTTTGGATTTATCCTTTATGAGATAATTTAAATCCCTGTGGCAAGGAAGGTGAGTCTTAGAGCAACGACAATGTTGCTGCATTTTGAATTGAGGTTTTTATGTAATATAGGAATAAGGTTGCGTACAAGAAATCCTTCCCAAAACCCAAGATGTATAAGTCTTATGCATTACGTTACCCTTTTTGTATCCCTAAGATTGCACAGCGTATTTTGAAGGAATTATCTCCTGATCACGGATGAAAATATTGATTGATATGAAAGCATATCACAATATTATCGCGGCATCAAGCAATATTGGTATTAGGAGGAGGATGTTTTTCTTCGTTGCTTTTTTAGGATGCATTCGTATGGTATATTGCACTTTACCGACCTTTAGTTTCTTCCCTCTTGCAAACTCCATAACGCATGTTTTCCTGTAGCCTATGCAGAAAAGCCCACACTAGTTTAGCTCTTTACGTTGAAGAAAGAGCTTTGCTAGGAAGCAGTGCCTCCTCATCTTCTTCTACCCTTGCTTGTACTTAGTAGTTTCAAATCATTTTATATCAATGATATTCAGTGTGTGTAAATAGAAGAAATGTGAGAATGGTTTGGAGAAGAGAAATGATTTGGTGCTGTTTTGTTTTTTACATTGTGCACTTATCATGGAAGTCGCCATTTGTTGAAACTTGAGATATTGGCTGAACTTTACCATAAATCTTTTGGTGGTTTCCTTTATAAGATAATCTCTATTTGTATGACAAAGCAGATGAGTCTTGGAGTAACGGTAATGTTGCTCTATTATGAATTGAACGCTTTTCTGTAATGTTGGATAGGTTATAATTTTTCATCTGGATTTCTCCTTTATGAGATACTCTAAATCCCCATGGCAAGGATGGTGAGTCTTAGAGCAACGACAATGTTGCTCCATTTTGAGTTGAGGTTTTTATGTAATATAGGAATAAGGCTGCGTACAAGAAACCTTCCCAAAACCCAATATGTAAAAGTCTCATGCGTTATGCTACCCTTTTTGTATCCCTAAGATTGCAGTGTATTTTGAAGGCATTATCTCCCGATCATGGATGGAAATATTAGTCAATACAAAAACATATCACGATATTATCGCAGTATCGAGAAATATTGATATTAGGAGGAGGATGTTTTTCTTCGATGCTTTTCCAAGATGCGTTTGTTTGGTATATTGCACTTTACTGATCTTTAGTTTCTTCCCTCTTGCAAACTCCGAAACGCATATTTTCCCATAGCCTATGCAAAGAAAGCCTAGACTAGCTTAGCTCTTTACAGGTTGAAGAAAGAACTTTGCTGGCAAGCATTGCCTCCGTCTCTCCTTCTACCCTTGCTTGCACTTAATAGTTTCAAATCATTTTATATCAATGATATTCAGAGTACATAAATAGAAGAAATATGAGAATGGTTTGGAGAAGAGAAATGATTTGGTGCTGTTTTATTTTGTACATTGTGCACTTATCCTGGAAGTCTCCAGTTGTTGAGACTTGAGATTGATTGGCCACTTTGATTGGCGGAACTTACCCTTAAATTTTCTGGAGTTCTTATTTATAAGATAATCGCAATTCATATGACAAAGCAGGTAAGTCTTGGAGTAATAGTAATGTTGCTCTATTCTGAATTGACCGCTTTTCTGCAATGTTGGTTAGGTTACAATTTTTCTTTTGAATTTCTCTTTTATGAGATAATCTAAATCCTTGTGGCAAAGAAGGTGAGTCATAGAGCAAGGGCAATGTTGCTCCGTTTTGACTTGAGTTTTTTTATGTAATATAGGAATGAGGTTGCATACAAGAAATCCTTCCCAACACCCAATATGTAGAAATCTCGCATTATGCTACCCTTTTTTTATTGCTGAGATGTATTTTGAAGACATTATCTATCGACCATGGATGAAAATATTAGTCAATATGAAAATATATTACGATATTATTGTTGCATCAAAAAATATTAATATTAGGACTCCCGATACTGATATATATTGATTAATATGTATTGTATTTAGCCAATATTTGCATCCATGCTCCCAATCAATAGATGAGCATTTTGTTGCTATGTTGGTGGCATCCGCAAGCTCCATTAGGTGTATCAAACCAATGCCCTTGTTGTATATTCATCTATCTTTTTTAAATATGAAATTTGTGATTTATTTGGTACAATTAGTAAACAGCTCATACGATGTAGGAGTTTTATGAATTGGTCTGCCCCAACCCCAATTAATAAAGGGTTTTGGCTTTGCTTATTATGTGCATCATGCATGTACGTGTTTGTGCCTTTTTTTGCAAGCTAGTATAGATTTAGGTTCATTTTTTGTTGTAGTGATCTTTTGTATGCTTCATGTCAATCCCTGATATGCATTTTCATCTTGAATAGGTCAAAATTAGAGGAAAATCATTGCGATGTGAAGCTTGTGGAGAAAAATCAGCATTCACGCCAGCATACTTCCAAGAATTTGACTATGAAAAGTTCACCGACTCTCCTTTATCTGTGGTACAATCTGTCTCACTTCTTTTTGATTTCTGTTGCAAATCAGTTTCCTCAACTTCCCTGTGTGCATTTGGTGAACGTTTTTCCTTTTTTTTTTTTTAAATCATGAAGCATGGATCGGATACACATGTCCACAATGCCTCATAGCCATCTTTCCCATTATGCGAGTTATATTGTGTTGTTTATAATCAAGATGAATGACCTCGTGTGACTGATTAACTTTCATGATTTGCTGTTGACCTATCACATTGAATTTGAACAATATCATCTTCTCTTTTCTAGTTGATCTCCACTAGAAGACCCATTTATAATTCTCATTCATTTTCGAAATGGTGAGCTTCTATTGGTTTAGAGCTGAAATCATATACAAATGTAAGGTCTTTGGAGCCAATATGGGAATTCTGGATACCATATAGCTTTTTATAGACAGGCCTTGATATGATGCCAATATCTTGTACACAGTGCACACTGTGACTCACAAGCAGGTCTAAAATAATTATAACTCGCAAAATTAAAATCCCAAAATAAAATTATCAATGAACGAACATATCCCAAATTTGAGTGTGACTGACGCCAAATCATTTGACCTCAATATTCAATAATAATAATAATCAAAACATAAGACCAGTCATAGGATCTTATCGGATAATCCATCCGGACAAAGAAATAAATGTGACTTGCTCCACAATGTCGTAAAGGAGGGACAAACCAACCACATACATATCCAACATACACAATGACCCAATTGATCCCATACATAATCATAGGCCTACATGCGACCAATCTCAATGTCAAAAAAGCATCTAATACATTTCTAGTTCAAAAACAAAACTAAAACTTACTAAACATGAATGAAGCTACGATCAATTCCGTGTCTGAACTCCTTGCAAGGTATCCAAGCCCACTAATATGAAGAAATAAGAAAATAAAAATGTGAGTTGAAAGTTCAATAAGTATTTATATAATATAATAAACAATAACGTTTGAAATCAGAAAGAGGGTTAGTAAATATATTTGAAACACATAAAAACCACAAATCTGAAAACCCGACAATGAAAGTCTGAATTCAACTCAATATCTATATAATATAATAAACAATAATGTCCGAAATCAGAAAGAAGGTCAGTAAACACATTCAAAACACATAAAAACCACAAATCTGAAAGCCCGACAATGAAAGTTCGAAGGTGGTCTCGTACTCAAAGTATAATCTAATCGGAATATTATCCAATTGGGACATATTCTGAATTAAATATAATCTGGAACAGAATCACATACTCCAAGTTATAACATAGTCCAAATAGAACATATTCTGAACAAAATATAATCCGGATCGAAATCATGTATTCCAAATCGAAATCACATATCCAAATGTACGAGATTGACCGAATCCCAACTGTGGGTAAAACCTACGAATTTCAAACGTAGTCTCAATATAAATCAATGTAAAAAAACACATCAAAATCCAAAACATGCACAAATCGGAGAACCAAAGACCAAGAGATTAAGTTGAGTAAGGGTTACACATATTACGGGTAACCTTGAGCCATATCAATCACAATTTAGACTCACGAGCCGAGTCACTTATATATTATCTCCTATAGATAAGGAACAAAGCCACTATATTTTTTCACTCGCGGAGTTGGGTGCAATGCTCAAGTCTGCTGATATATTATGACGTTCAAATATATTAGTTTTGTTTAATTACTTTATGATGGTTCTCATAAAATACAATTGGGGAGGGTCTTTACAACACATCACAATGCCTTTTCCTGCTGACGGAAAATGAAGTCAAGGCTTCTACTAGGGAAGGTCACAAAGCTTTCCCCATCGGGAGAGGGCCACATATCGAATCGCATTACAAAGGTAGAGTCCGAATCCAAGGCAGCAATACATGGATGTTACATGCACGGTCCATATACAAATTTTTATGACTTTTTCTGTACAAATATACCGATATACAAACATAATATCTCAATTGTTTGTTTATTATTTTATAAAATGAACAAAACCCTAAAATATTAACAAGGCCCAAACAAAATTCCAAAACAATCGGTAAAAAGGACATGCATGTACGAAGGAAGCAAATAGGGTAAGTAAAAATAATATGTATGTATATTAAAGTCTCCAAACATAAACAAAATTTATCAAATACGAAAACAGATTAAGGATAGAGCGTAAAGATACTTTCTTCAACTTTCAACTAAGTAGATTTGACAAAATGATACTCCAAATTACCTATTCTCTTCTTCCTCTCTCCTCTTTCTCCTTCTCTCTCTCTCTCATTCTTTTCCTTTCCTACATGAATGGTTGAACAATGGCGCACTGCACCTTAAATTGACAATTGGTGCACGAGCGCCATTCGGGCGCGGCCCGTATAGAAATCGGTGCTCAAGCGCGGACCCCATTAGAATTGGGGTCGAGCATTGCCTCGGGCGATGCTTAGGCGCTAGCCAACCCGCTTTCAGCTCCAATTATTCTTCAAATTACACTGCACCAATATATCCCAATATATTCAAACTAACCCAAATTAATTAATATCATCAATTTAAATCAAGTGACAACTGGTGTTACACTCATGTTGCGTGGCATGCATGCATATCATGTAGCCAATACCATGGATTAAAATATCAGTATCGGTATCGGTCGTGGCTACATCGACATCAAACATTTTGACCGCACATTTTTTTCGATATCAAAACCTTTCTGCAAAGTATCAATAGCTATTAGATATCTTGGTTGAAATTTGGAATATCGGCATTTATATCGCAATATATCGTTGATATGACGATGATGTGATTTTGTCCTGGTACTGTGAGACTTGATATTATGAGACTTGATATTGATATATATCAGCTAATATTTTTCATATCAGTCGATATTTCATTTGATGGCCTACTATATGATCTTTGAAAAAATATTATTTTTTTTTCCAGCTAAATTCTAAGATTTTCAGATCTTATTATTTGATAGGTTGGAATCAAAACAATCTTTATGTAGATAAGTAGTTACCGATTGTATTTTTGTTTTTTCAAAGGAGTCTAGATACTTTATTTATTGGTCCAATCAAGCCAACCAACAATAAATTGCTATATTTGGTATCACGATTTTTACTGGTAGCTTATTCTCCACATCGTATTAATTTCCTTAATGCCTTGTCCTAATCTTCTATTCTTCAAATCAGGTCCCTTTTTTTTTGTGGCGGGGGGGGGGGGGACGTGTGGAATGTTCTAGAAGAAATTGATTACCCGTACTGAATTATTACTTAAAATTAGTCACCTATAAATTTTTTAAATTTAATGCAGACAAATGAAGATGCTATATGTGAAAGCTCATGAAACCTTGATAAAAGTGTTCTATAATAAATCTTTAGCTTGAAAGAGGTCCAAATCATTTGATTTTTGGTTAGATACATAGATTTGGGTTTCTATAAGTAAAATTCCACTTGGTCCATGACCATTCCCCTAAAGATTATGTACTAGGCAAGCCCAAGCCCACAGAAGCAGAAATCAAACTGATGATACTTACTAATGTGGGAAAACTACGTATGAAAGTAGTATGAATCGATAAGATCTGATCTCCGATATGTTCCATGAAAAGGAGCTAAATGAATGAAAATAGAGGGTCTCTTAGGTCTCTTGAGAAGCTGATGCCAGAACTGCGGTAACTGGCCTAGGAATTTTGTTTTCAGGGGCCCGGGAGCACCATGAGTTGATATTTAGAGAACTCTTTTTTATAGGACCAAATTAGGGATCAACTATCCCACATTGAAGGAACGGGAACGCTCCTTTTGCGAGCAAGCTATGCAACTTTGAGTTCTCGGGGTGAGATGTGTAGCTAGTTCCCAAGTTGCCTTTACCAACTTTGCTAACCTGTTCGGGTTTGTTTTGTTCAATATTACTACCCAAACAAATAGAATTTTTTGTTGTGTATCAGGTAAGCAGACAGATCTGTTGTATTTTTCTACCTAATTGGTTTGTTTTTTTATATGATAAGATAAGAAGATGATGACAAATTTTTTATTCTTTCAATCCCAACATTCTTATATTAAACAATCCAATATCAAATCTTGAACTTCAGTTTTTCCTATTCTATACCAATTAAGTCACCGTTTTTCTTTTTTTAATTTGAAATTGGCCAAAACCTAATAAAATTCTCCCTGTTGGTATTGCAGGCTCCACCAAAGCTAAACCTGTTACCACCAGATTCCAGAATAAGTTGCAAAGAGTACAACGAGAAGGTTCTGGGCAACCAACCGCATGTTCTGATCGACGTACGCCCTGCCCACCACTTCAACATCGTTTCTCTCCCCAATTCTTTAAGCATGCCACTCTCGGGCTTGGAAACCCGGTCACCGGAAATCTCTGCTGCTTTAAATGAAGCACAACCACAAGAGGGTGGAGGTTCATCTTCAGGTGCTCATCTCTATGTGGTATGTAGAAGGGGTAATGATTCACAGAGGGCTGTTCGGTTGCTCCATAATATGGGTTTTCCAGCAGCCAAGGATATTGTCGGAGGACTCGAGTCTTGGGCTCGGGAAGTCGACCCAAACTTTCCCGCATATTGACTTCCCCACCTAATATTTCTTGCCTACACATACAGAGATCGACTAGCTTTGGAGAATAATACAGGTAATATGACATTTATTTCCTGTTGAAACTCTTAGATGTAAGCTATTTGTGGACTTAGGATTTGTGTGAGTTAATTAGGTTGATGATAACAATGCCAATGTGAACTGCTATGCTCTATGTATTCCAGAGATTGTCAAGAGTTTGATGATTGTTATGAGATTTCATGTGATTGAAAATTTCATTTTATTGTTGTTGTGATGATGATTAAGCTATAGAAATAAAGCTATAAAAATAGTTCCATGTGAAAAGTAAATTTTCATCAAATGAATAATTTCAGTTAAAATTTTTATATATAATTTCCTTTTATTTAAAAAATTACGTTTCTGTCAATGTTCTCTTTTGTTGCCCAGTGCCATAAAAAGAAAAAAGAGAAAAAAAAAGGGCTCCCAGAAGATAGAACTAACACCAAATAAAACACAGATGCGTTGATAAACTGACAATTACCACCATGCAACAGGTAAATATTCATACAAGCCCAGATGAAATTATAAATACATAAGCACCAGATTGCTCTTATTAGAGAGCTAAAAAGCAATACTAAACCTGAAATCATAAAATCCTCAGGGACAACAAGGCAAACTCCGTTTGCTTTATTTAGGGATTCTTATAGCTAATCCTAATATTTCCAACCATCAGGGTGCGAAGGCATTGAGTCTCAGAGCAGAACTACACATTCTTGGTTCCCGGCAACTGTAGCCGACGAGGAGCTCTTGTTCACAGCATCAGCTTCTTCAGGAGGCTGGGGCAGGAGCTCTGGCTCCTTTGGAGGAATAGCAGCTCCCTTTTTGTTGATACAGCGAGCGATGGCTTCGAACATGAGAGCTTTCACTTCTTCGAACCTCTCTTCGGAAAGAGACACTTCGGCTAGTAGCCTCCATGCGTTTTCCTCGGACGCCTCCCCGTAGTCCTCCTTCCTCTTCAGCACCATATGCCCGCTGATCTCCCACACTGCCGGGTTCACTTGAGTGTCTAGAAGCTCCGGGCTCACCTCACCGAGCGCTTGCTTTTCAGCATAGCACTAGTCCCACCAAATTTAATATGAGCGGAAAATCAGTAGCCTAATGAAATTCCCAAATAAAGGAAAAAAAGAAAACGATGCTGGATGGCTTTTGTTCTTTGCTTGTTTCTTTGGTAGAGTGTGGCCCACAAAATTGTGCCTCATCATCATTTTCAGTAGGGTTTCAATAGTAGTAGCAGCAGCATTTTACTTCAAGGCAATATCATGACAATGGATAACTTAAGCACTAAGTTTTCCCTGGGCTTGCTTCCCTTCTGGCTAAAACAGATATGGTGAAGATTTCTTTATTTTCCATCTTTTGCCTTCTTCCCTTCCATTTCCTACCTTTTTCCTCATCATTTCTTTCGACTCCAAAAATAAACATTACATTGATAAAAATACTGAGGTGAATAATTAGTCATACTATAAGATAAGATAATAAATAATCAAATATGTAAACATTTATAAATTACATGTATAAAAAATAAGATGATGAATAATATCTAAAGTTATTCAGATATTTAAAACATAGGTCAAATAAAACATATATGAAAAAATATTAGTTATCATTAAAGAAAAAATGAAGGGTGAGGTGAGGTGACAAAAACAGTTTAAATTGCTTTTATAATTACAAAATATTGTATTAAATTAAGTGGAATGATAAAATTGGATTTCTACTGGGATGTAGTTTTCCTTTTACTCAAAGAATGTACTAGTTTTAAGTAACACCAAAGAAGTATTGAGCAAAGCAGACTGATCAAATGGAATAATTTCATAAATTGACAAGTCTAGAAGTATGTGATTCAATTGTTACCTGTGGAATGAGGAAAATCCGTCTGCCAGAATCAGAGATGAGGACATTATAAGGAATGTTATTGTCTTGAAGGCATATGCAGGAATCAGAAGCAGCGTCGGAGAGATCTCGCAGCGAGTTTCCACCTTCAAAGACAAGACTCCGGACTGGATAATTCTGCAGCTCGGAGATCTTCACCCCGCTATCCATGGTGGTCAGTTTCACGGTCGGTGCCTTCTCAATGGGAAACGGCACAGCCAAGTAATAAGCCTGATCCATGAAATTATTGAAACGCCTTTTGAGTATATCAATGGCTAAATCATGAAATCATATGAAATATCTAAAAAGGCATCCAGTTTATGAGACTCCTACACTATGAGAATAACAAAAGGCTAAATGTACGTAGCTTTATTTCCAAAAGATTATTTCTGTAGCGTAAATTCATGCCCTCTAGGTAGCAATAGAGTAATCTTACTGGTGTGTTAAAGTTCACTCACTCAAAATCTTAAATATTTCCAGATACAATCATCCATGTTACCTTTTAAGTGATTGTTTTGTTTGGTTTAACTTTTTAATGTGAAAAATTATGGAATATATTAATTTTGTTCGAACGATATAAAACTATAAAAATATAATCTTCTAGTCGATGAAACCCACTAGGTATATTACATGTTCCCATAATTTTTCACAATTCTTTATTGGGTTTTTGATAGAGCATTGTGGAATCCTAAATATAACAAGAGATTTCTATACCTTTTCAGTTTTAATTTTTATAATTTTTCTCTATACTAACCAAGCATAACATACTTTTAAAATCACTCAGTTTTACCCATATTTACTCAATTTTAAGATGATGCCAAGCACATCGAAAACTACTCTCTCAAGCACAAGAGTATTCTTTTATTTTATTTTCTTTTTCTAGCAATACATATTTTTTAGTGATAGAACAAACTAAATCAAATTTAAGGAAACAAAATACCTCCAAATAAGAGGAGGAAACAAGACAGAAAAGACCTGGAAGTGAAGGTGGTTGATGGTAGCAAATGCACCCAAGCTATTATACCCGAGTCGGAAGTATGGATTCCCTGCTTCCATTGCCATGTTAAGGGCAAGAAAAAAGCTTTCATGATCGATCCTCTGCGGTAGGCACTCGAGAATTCGAGGGATCAAAAGAACATGCCCATACTCAATAGGACTAACCTGTTTATTTCAATTCCACTTAGAACAACTTGTTAATATAGATGAAAATATCACCTGCTATGTATATGTATTGATCCCTATATACTAATATTTTTCAATACTGAGACAATATTGTGATATATTATCATATTAATAATATATTTATTAATATGACCATATCAAATTATAATTTTCAGAAAAAATTTCTTTCAATGTATAATACTTATAAGTATTGTCTAATATATTTGATATTAATATGACTACAACTAATATCAATATTTTCATCTAATCCCAAGATGAGCACTGAAGAAAAAGGAAAGAACTAATACATTGATAGCGACGAGGTTGGGAGAGTTTTCAGCATCAACAGGAGCAGAGGGAATGAACTGGATTTCATCATCTTCACTGGCTTCAAATTGGAAGAGAACTTCTTCTTGTCCAACTTTCGTAAAGTTGAATTTGTTGCCATCGAAGGGCTGCAAGACCTTGTCAACTCGGAACTCAGTTGGCCTCTTTTTAAGATGGCGGCCTTCGTTCAGCTGGGCAATGAAGCCGTAGCCACCAGGTATCACCTGTTCACAACCCATTAATCTCTGTGAATATATCCCACAACTCACACAGCTTCTAAGGGTACAAAATCCCACGATGCTCTAAGAAAATAAATTCCAACGTCCTACTAATTCACTACAACAAGGGTGATAGAAATGGCAAAAAAACCCAAAAACCTAATAAAATTCAATGCGGCCTGACATAATTTGGCGGGGCTTGGTAAAAACTGAAATTCATAATTGGATTTGAGTCAAATATGGGTAACTATGCTCAACAAAAGCAACCCACATATGAAATATATGCTCTATATATTTATAATATAAAATAATATATTGATCTAACATGCACTAACATAAAATCAACTTCTATGTTTCACTTTTTTTATAGTTCATTAAATATGCTGATTGGAAAGCCTTTCCTTCGTACAAAACCGGACTAAGAACATCTAGAAAGAGCAACTCACCCGTAGAATTTAGTTGTAGACTGACACATGCTTGAAATGTTGCTCGATGCTTGGAGATTTCAATTGCCTTATGTGTTTAAGATTCTAAATAGTTATGTCCTCATTGCTAATTGCAACTATTTTTTCAGAATTTTCATAAGCTAAATTATGCTTTAAGGAATTGTAAATTTTTAATATTTATTGGCAAATTATATTCTTGACTTATTTGATTAAAACTATACTAAGATTGTGAACTTTGTAATCTTCTCTCTAAGATTAAAAAAAAGGAAATAATTTTGTTTGGTTTGGGTTTTAAGTATAAAGCAAAATGTACGATTTAACCCAATATGTAGTGTTTTTAGTTTAGGTTATGGTTAAAATTATTGGGTTGTGTTTAAGTTTGGCTTCCCTGACCCAAACCTAATCCGTTGCCATTCCTAAAGGGTTGTACAAACCATCACAAGCCATTTCAAGTTCACCAAAGGGTATAAAACAATGAAATAATCAGCTTCTACCAGTGTAATTAAAAATACTTTAGGTTCTAATCTTTAGCAACACGTCAAAAGTCTTTAAGTAGCATATTAGAATTTTCCTTATGGCTAAGTAAGCTATATTGAAATAATTAAATGTTATAATTTCATAATTTTGTTATATTTTATTAGAAAAATTATTTCTTTCAAAAGGTACAATATTTATGGAAAAGACATTTATATGAACAAGAGATCGATCTTCTTTCTACTTTGCAAATGACAAAATTACCCATCATTATTATGAGTAAGATTGGACAAATTTTAAGTAATGATTATGAGAATTAATTTCTTTTGAATGAGTGGAAGTTTCTAACTTGCCATGAATACTATTTAAAAAAACTGCATTTTAGAAAGATTGACATGGTAATTTTCCATACACAAATTTTTTTTGTAAACTCTCATGAGAAAAGAGAGATAAGGACGACATGAGAAAATACAATTCCAGATTTTTCAAAAGAAAAATGCTAAGTATGGATTCAAATATGTCATTAATATTTTATTCCATATTATGAGAGATTATGAATAGCATGATAATTTTGACGATCTATGATAAATTTAAATCTTAGAAAGTTCTTATGAGATACTGGCTAAAGGTAAAACTTAACAAAAGAAAAAGGCAATGATACAGATAAGAGACCTTGGTTTCACAGGCAGTGACATCATAGCGGAAGAGCCCCCGCTGCATTCGGTCCTCCCACTGCAAGAAAAGAGCAACAATTAGATGCTATATGCACATTCTTCACCACTGTAGAAATCACAGGTCTAGGGTTTCAGTTTGCTTCTTCTTCGAATTAAATTACCTCTCCGAGAAGCAGCGCGTCAAGAAATGCAACAGGAGGGTCTCTTGCATCATGGGCGACCAAACTCTTCTCATTAGCCATCTTGTTCACCCTTCTGTAAGCGTACAAAGGCAGCTTTGCCCCTGTCCAAAGACCCAAGAAAATACCCATTATAATTTGAAGAAAGAATCGATCAAAAAACGATTATCAATTCACCAAATGAGCTCAATCTTTTTTTTTCCTTCTCAAATTTCATAATACATGCCACATGCAAAATCCTGACAGAATTGGATTTAAGTTTTCTTCTATGCAAAGCCTAAGAAACTAATACCCATTTTCCTTTAGTTCTCTCATGATAAGTACCCATCGAAAAGTGGAGACTCCTGTGATGAAGTGAAGTGGCAATGTATTTTTTAAAGCCAGTCAATACATTTCGCATCTCCAGATCAAAAACAAAAAGATAGCTAAAAGCCTACTTCGTGGAATTCAACGATAAAATTAAAAACACAGTCTCTAAATGCATTCAAACCAACTGAATTGTCTTGAAGTATGAAATCGTCCTTGGCCTTTACCTACCAGCATAATATTTAGGATGAGTTGGTTCCTATCTGAAGATCCCCCTCACCAACCCCCCCTCCCCAAAAGAAAAACCCCAATTGTCAAAAATTATATTTTAACATATGAGAGAGGTGGATCTATGTTTGGATCAAGCTTCAAGCCAGAGGGAATTAGATCTTTAATCTTTCAATTGGCAGCAACATTAACCTTTACTAGCCCGTCACACAAATTGAGCATTTGGATAGATAAGTTCCTCAAACAAAAACCACAACATAGCAGATATATAAACGAGCAAAAGCCAAAAAAATTTAACCCAAAATCTTATTCAGACATTTCGTCAAATACCTTGAATGCAGCACTCTCTAAGGCAATTCCTGCCGCATCCACCAACTTGCTGAGCATCCCTGTCGGCCTCCTCCTTCTGATAATTGGACACAATAGTCGGAATCCTCTTGATCCTCAACATTTTTTTTTTTTGAGTTTTTCAGCACAACCAACCAGGAAAACCACGAAGGGATGATATAGCAGATACAAATACTAATCAGCTAGATATCAGTATATCTATAGATATCTACTAGTAGAAAGTGAAAGATAACACGACGAGACCGCCGCCGGCGAGGAATAGGAGATCGGAGGGGCTACCGCCTTCGGAAGGCAGAGCTCCACGTCCTCCGTGCGGCGAAGGGTTGCTGCTTTCAATCAAATCACCCTTACGTCGTACTGATCGGACATGAACAAGAGGCCGCAATGCTCTGTGTATAGCCGTGATGTCTACAACTCTTCTAACCCGGGTCTTACCCCCTTAAACCCCTCCACCTTTCCTCCTCTGTAAAACCCTGCTATCTTCCTCAAAAAATTCCCGCCCTTCTTCTCTCAAACCACACAAACAAGATATCAAAATCGCACCGCGCACCACGATTCTGACCGGTTTTTATGATGGAATTGGGAAATCTGGCCAAATTAAGAGATGGGTATTGGGGCGAATTGGGAGAATGGGATTTGCACAGGGATTTGGGGCTTTGAGACGTGTGGTAAATATGAGAGGCGGGTGATAGAATTAAATAGATAAGAGAAGGGAACGATTAGCGGTCGTGGTGGTTGTGATTGTGCCGTGCTGGTTGCGTTCGATCTTGTGGCACTCGAAATTCTTGACAATAATTTGAGAGAGAGAGAGAGAGAGAGAAAGAGATGGGCATGAATTAAACAGCTGGTCGTTTAACGTTTCCGCCATACCTATTGGATAAAAAATTAAAAAAGAATTATTTTTAGATTTAATAATTTATTTTTAACTAAATAATCATAATTTAATTATTTTTAAAAAAATAAAAAAATTAAAAAATTAATTAAAATTAATTATTAAATTATAATTATTTATTTAAAAATAAATAATTTAAATTTAAAAAAAAGACAAAAAATTTCTCTTCCCAATTGATGGGAATTGATAATGATGATATTTTTTCCCCTCTGAATATTCGTGCTCATATAAGTCTAAAGTTAAAAATAAAGGGTAAATATTATATTAATTATAATAAAAATTTGATGAAATTACTTTATTTTATATTTTAATTTTGATATTAATATCTAAGT
>JAOVVI020007324.1:3499-14946 GCA_028571085.2 Nepenthes alata | reverse complement strand
GGAAAAAGAGATAATGTAGATCGGTGCATCCTTTATCAGATCTATTTGATATAAGGTCGAGATAAATATTTATAAGTCATATTCTTAGTCTGTTTCATTGTCTGATATGTTTAACTTATATTTTGAAGGTTTTATGTCATGCATGCAAGTTTTATCTGACCTATTTATTTTACCTTCCTGCATGCATGTGTTTCACTAATTGCTTAGGGGCTTTATTCCAAATTTATGAATATTTGAAAGTTTTATCATTTTCTAGATAAATGAGTAAATATTTAAAATTATATATTCTTATATCAGTATTTGGATTTGTGGCACCTCTCCCAACGAAGAAATTATGTGACCCTCTCTTCCATCTGTAGGAAGAGGCTTTGTTTGTAGCTAACCCACTTCATCTGTATGAAATTTGAATGAAAAATTTATATATATTTAGACGTTTTAATGTATCTGATAAATTTGAAGATTACACCCAAGATTACGGATGATAAAATATAGTGAGCATATTTCTTATCTATGGGAGACAGAGTATGTAGATGGCCCTACCCATAAGTCTAAATAGTTGTTGATATGGTTTAGGGTTATTGAAAATATGTATAATCTTTCATCACGTTAGTCTTTTAAATATTTGGTACTCATATTTCATACATGCTTCATATTTAAATCCAAACTCTGATTTGAGATTCGTATTGGCCCATAGATGAAATTTAGTATGCCTCATATATTTAGATACGTGATTTGTCCTGGAACATAATTCGATTTATGTAATTTTATTTTGACTTTTGTTTATTTCGTTCAGTATACTTTTCGTATGGATATGATATGATTCGAATTATATGATTAAATTTTGGATCATGATTTGTTCTGAGTACATCCTGATGGGATATATTTTAACATAATATACAATTTGAGTACGTAACTACCCTCATGACTTTTGATATCTAATTATAATTCAAATTTGTGATTTGATCTTCGATATCAGATTTTTAAATTTATGATTTGACTTTTGGTATTGGAATTTTAGACTTGTGCCTTTTACCCATTTTGAATTATGTTTATGGACCATTTCTTTAATTTTGAACCCTATTATTTATTATATGAATATATTATACTTACTAAACTCTACGCTCATATTTTTTTTATTTTTATTCTTTCAGATTAGTGAGCTTGAATACATTGTAGGAGTTTGGATGTAATCTGATCATCATTGTTCATTATGGTGAGTTTCAACTTCGTTTTACTTTGGGTTTGTGTAGAATTGGTTGAGTGTAGGCCCATTGTTATATATATAAGAATAGTTAGATTGTTTAGTTGTTGGGATATGTTGCATTTGTTATGATTTGTCACATCCTTTACGATATTTGTGGAGTATGTTGTATTTATATATTATCTGGACGGTAGTCCAATAAAATCCTGTGATGAGTTTTTGGTTCTATCTATTATTATCATTTGAATGATGAAATTTTATGATCTGTTTGATTATGTCACACCTGGGTTGGGATCTTCTTTATTTTATTTTAGAATTTATTGATTGTTATATTACACTTATTTTAATTTGAATTCGTGGTAGAAATAGTATCAGAGAAGAGTATTAAAGAGAGATATTTTAGGTCATTTTAGATAAATAATTGATTGAATATTTTACATGATAAAAATCGCCAATAGCGGATAATAGAAATTTGGGTTGTGGAGGTTTATGTTTGAATCGGGAAGTCAATTATTTGGCAATGATAAGTTTCATGAGCGACATAATAGATACGATTCAGCGGTAGGATGAAAATTCAATTATTATGAGAAGGGTGGTTGACAAGGGGCAATATAGAGCACCATTGACCAATTAAGAGTAAGCTTGTCTTAGAGTTTTGGAAGAGTTTGATCCGATCAAGGCTGAAAATTTGCTTCAAAAGGTAAAAAAAGGTATTTGAGGTCATTGATTACTTGGATAAAGATAAAAAGTTCACAATACATGAATTGGAGGGTGAGGTAAGCCAGTGGTGAGTTGCTCAGTGCCACATTTTGGGAATAGAAAATGAAGAGATTTCTTGGGATATTTTCATGGAGGCAATTTTGGAGAAGTTTTTACTCTTCTAAAATTTGGAAAATTAAGGAAGGTGAATTTAGTCGGATGAGGCAAGGGTTTAAGACTGTGGCCCTTAGTTTTGTGTGAAGATGTATACCTTCCCAATTTTCGGAATATACTTTGATGGTGCCTACCATGGTAGGCAAATCTTTATTTGTTGATATTATTATATCTTTGATGTTCGGTTTGGATCTGTGAATCTGAATTATTGGCAGACTTGATTTTGTGAGATATGCTAGATTTTGATGTCATTTTAGGATATGAATCTTTCAAGTCTCGCGGAAGAGTCAGAAGGGAGATAACGGGATTGATTTCGATTTTACATATGAGCTATTTGATGAAGATGTGTGCTGAATTTGTTTGACTTATGTGACTACATTTGGGTTTCATTCTATGGCCGTCAAGGATGTTTAGGTTGTATGTGAATTTGAGGATGTCTTTTTGAAGAATTTGCCTTGATTACCTTTTGATCGGGAGATTGAGCTTGCTATTGAGATTGAACCAAGATTGGCATTGCTTTTTAGGGCTCCATATAAAGTGGCCTATCCGAATTAAGAGAATTAAAACAATAATTATAGGATTTGTTGAAGAAAGGTTTCATTCAATGTATCGCCTTGGGGTGCTTCAACACTTTTTAGTGAAGAAAGATGGAACGATGATGTTATATGTGGATTATTAGAAAAAAGTACCTCTTGTGAGGATAGATGATTTGTTTGATCAGTGATTATTAAGAATTGATAGATGATTTGTTTGATTAGCTACTAGGAGCTTGGTGTTTTCTAAAATTGATTTATGTTCGAGATACTATTAATTGAGGATTAAGCAGGTGAATGTGCTTAAGACCGCTTTCAGGACAAGGTATGATCATTATGAGTTTTGGTGATATCTTTTGGGTTGTCAAATATGACAGCATCTTTTGTGGATCTGATAAATCGAGTCTTCTAATCATACTTGAATCAGTTTGTGGTGCTTTATTAGTGATATCCTGATTTATTTGAGAAATTTTGAAAAGCATGAGAGCTATTTGAAAATTTCATTGCAGATCTTAAGAGAATGGTAGTTATTTAAAGAAATGCGAGTTTTAGTTAGAGAAAGTATTATTTTGGGTCCTATTGTTTCTAAAAGTGATATATTTGTGGATCCAAAGAAAATTAAAGTGGTAACAAATTGGAAGAGACCGATAAATATTACAAAGGTGCGTAGTTTTTTTTTGTCTAGCTGAATATGATTAGTGATTTGTTAAGAATTTTGGAGATTATGGTGCATTTGACCTATTGATGTAGAAGAAGACGATGTTTCTTTAGAATGATAATTATGAGGATACTTTCCAGGAATTGAAGAGGAGGTTGACGATGGCACTGATATTGTTGATCCTTGATGGATTAGGTGAATTTGTTGTATGATATGATTGCTTTTAAGAAACATTTGGATTGCGTATAGAAGCAGTATGGCCGGGTAGTTGCCTTTGGATCGAGGTAGTTGAAAGTTTATGAATAGGATTTCCCCACCTAATTTGCGGTTAATAGTTTAGATATTTGTTTTGTAGATTTAGAGGTATTATTTGTGTGAAGAGGAGTTGTGGTTTATTTTCACCATAAAAGCTTGAAATATTTATTTTTGCAAGAGGAGTTGAATATGCGGCGACACAGGTGGATGGATTTTCTTAAGAGTTATAATGGTGACATTTAGTATCAATTTTAGAAGGTGAAGGTGGTTATAGATGCTTTGAGTCAAAAGTCTTCAGATTTGATGACGCATTTGATAAGTAGGAATGTGAGGTATTAGAAGGAATGAAAGGTTGCTATTTAGTTGCATTCTCAAAGGTCAATGATGATGTCGTTGTGTCTCCAGGTACAGCATATGATTTTGGAGAAGATGCATTTAGGCAATGAGTTGTATTTGATGAGCGACCTGTATTTGATAGAAATTATTAGAGATCTGGGTAAAGATTCATGGGCGAATTTAAATGTGGGTGCTGATGGGATTCTTCACTTTTGGAATAAGATTGGCACTTGAACATTAAGGAATTGAGGGAGGAAATTATGGAACGAGGCCCATAAATATATTAGGACATCAAGAATAATTTCTAGTAGTGAAATATGTGGCAAACAATTGTGGCAGATGTGGTAAGGTGTATTATTTGTCAATAGGTGAAAGTTGGGCATATGAAACTTATAGGATTTTTGCATCATCTACCGATTTTTAGTTGAAAGTGGGAATACATATATATAGTAATGGATTTTATTTTGGAGTTCCCTAGAACGACGAGAAATTCAGATGCTATTTGGATAATTGTGGATTGGATGGCAAAATCGGCTCAATTCTTGATGGTCCAGATGATGTATTTGAGTGATTAGTTTGCCCATTTGTATATTAATGAAATTATAAAGCTGCATGGTAATTCAACTTTGATGGTTTTTAATTGAAAATTGAGGCTTGTGTTAAAAATTTGGAAAATGTTTGCATAAAGAATTGGGTATCAAGTTGGAATCTATAATGGGGGTAATTCATAGATAGATGGTCAATTAGACTGGTGCAGTGGAAGCGTGTGGACCCTTGACCCATAGGCCACAAGATTCAATTCGCGGTTTTAAGTAGGAGATCTTACTTGAAATCCGACTTAAGGTTCGATGTGGAAGATTATGTACATCTGAGGGTGACTCCGAGAAAAGAAATTTTGAAGTTGAGGTGAAAATGTAAATTGAAGTCAAGATTCATTGGGCAATTTGAGGTTTCAGCGAATCGAAGAGGTGGCCCATAGATTAGTTTTACTTTCGAGTTTGGCAGATAGTTATGATATGTTCTATATATTTATATCGAGGAAATATATGTATGATTTTTCGCATATGATTAGGTTTAAGTTGTTTCAAATTGATGAGAATTTCTCTTATGTTGAGGTTTTGATTTAGATTAAATAAAAAGGATCACGTGTTGAGGAATAAGACAATTCCCTTGGTTAAGGTGCTATGAAGAAATCATTTGGCTGAGGAAGTGACATTAGAGCACAAGGAGGAAGTCTAGGAGAATATCTCTATTTGTTTCAGGATTGAAGTGAATTTTGAGATATGTAAATTTTAAGGATAAAATTTTTAAAAGAGAGGAGAATTGTAATACTAGGATTCTCTTTTGATTCATTTAGATAATATTTTTATTTTGAAGACATTGAAATTAATTACATATTGTAAAATTTTAAAGAATTATTGGAGTAGCGGGTTGGTACCTAAGGAGCAAAATGCCGAGAAGGGGTAGCATTTATCGAGTAGTAGTGCTTGAGGGTTGTTTGAGTCCATACTAGAGCATCGACGACTATATAAGCAAGCGCGGTGGTGGACTTTTGATATTCGCGCGGCTGAGTGGAAGAAAGGAGAGAGAGAGAGAGGAGAAGGAAGAGGAGAGAGGGAGAAATAATAAGATGGATCGATGCATCTTTTTGTCAAATTTGTTTGGTATGAGGTTGAGGTAATTATCTATAATTCATATCATTGATTTTTTTTAGTGTTTGACATATTTTACTTCTATTTTAGAGGTTTTATGTTATGCATACAAGTTTTATCTACCTTATTTGTTTTACCTTTGTGCACGCATATGTTTTACTGGTCATTTGGGAGCTTTATTCTGAATATGAATATTTAAAGATTGTATTATTTTCTAGATAAATGGATTAATATTTAAAACTATATATTTTAATATTAGTATATTTATATGAAGATTGATATGAAACTTGCATGGACCATGCATTAGTTCACATGTATCGTTGCCTGGGTTTGAGATTGCTACATTTATGATATGATTCAGATATGTGATTTGTGGCGTCTCTCCTGACGGAAAAAATGTGTTCTCAATAAAAAAAAAATTATGTGACTCCATCTTCTACTGATAGAAAAAGGCTTTGTTTATAATTGACCCACCCCGTATGTATAGAATTTGAACAAAATATTTATATATATTTGGACATCCTATATATTTGATAAATTTAAAAATTACACCTAAAATCACGGTGGTAAAATAAGTGAACACGTTTCTTATCAATTGTAAACAGAGTACATAGATGACCGTACCCATAAGTCTAAATAGTAATTTATATGACTTTGATTTACAAAGAATATGTATAACTATTTCTCAAGTTAGTCTTTTAAATATTTGGTACTCTGATTTCGTACATGCTTTGTATTTATGGAATATGGTTCGATTTATATGATTTTATTCTGACTTTCGTTTATCCGTATATGAATTGGATTCAAATTTTGTTTTATTTAGTATATCTTTCGTATGGATATGATATAATTCAGATTATATGACTTGATTCCGAATCACGATTTGTTATGAGTATATTCCAATGGGACTATATTTTGATATGATATACTATTTAAGTACGAGACCACCCTCATAACTTTCGATATTTGATTATGATTAAGATTTGTGATTTCACCTTTAATATTAGATTTTTAAATTTGTGATTTGACTTTTGGTATTGAATTTTCGGACTCGTACATTTTATTCATTTTAAATTGTGTTTATGGACCATTCCTTTGATTCAAATTCTATTATTTATTATATGTATGTATGATACTTGTTAAACTTTATACTTATATCTTCTATTTTTATCATTTCAAGTTATTAATTTGGATACATTGTAGGAATTTGGACGTGATTGGTTTTTGGTTTTGTCTTTGATTATCGTTTGAATGATGAAATTTTATGGTCCGTCTGATTATATCACACCTAGGTTAAAATTTTGTTTATATTATTTTGAAATTTATTGATTATTATGTTAAACCTATTTTGATTCGAGTTCGTGACGCTATTAGTTACTTTGATATAAGGGGTATCCACATTCTAGACCTAATAAATGACCTTCTTTGATGCTTGAAGAATAACTTCCACAGTTGACGTGGAAGAAAGAATTAAAAAAAATACAAAAACAAATCTTTTAAGGGACTTTATCAAGTCAATCAACACAAATTGGTTGAACTTCTTTCACTCTCCCTAAAATCTAAAATGTTATTGCTGAGTTATATGATAGAAGTACTTCTCCTGTGACTCATACAGGCCACTTTCGTATATTGTTTAGGTTCCAAAACTTAAAGGACACTGTATTATGTCAATGCTTTCTCTCGACTCTTAATAAAGACATTAGGATTTGGTTTTAAAGGCTCAAACTAAATTCCATAGGAAGTAATAGGATTATACTATATTTTGATGCTTTTATCAAACTAGGACTAAATAGGTAATAGTTGGAACCATCTGATGGTCTTTTAGACAACAATCCTAATGTTCACCTAAGAAAATTATTCGACCCTTTGATGACATGTGTCAAATAATATTTGAAGACTTTAGTAATTCTTTAGATATTTAAATAAAATATTCTAAATAATCGATTGAATAAATACAATATTATGATATAACTAAATTATAAGAATGAAAAATTTACTAGATCTGACAACTCAATAATAGAAGGTAAGGACTATTCAAGCCACGGAGTTCCTATATTGGGAATTTGGAGGGTCTTACTTGGATGATTGACTTTGTGCCTAGGGACCCTCTGGGCCTATATAGATCTTACATCTGGGATAGACTTGATGATAATAGGCAGGTTATTTGGGAAATCAATATTCTTTTATTGGACCAACCAATATTTTAGATTAGCTGTCAATGTTGTTTGGATGGCTCACTTACAAAGAAATGCTTATGAGGTTGATACCAGCGACATGTTATTGAGGCTAGAATGGTGTGGTGATGGGCTGTGAGACTCAAGGATATCATCTCTCCCTCCCTCCCTCTATCTCTCTCTCTCTTTCTCTCTCTCTTTTGGGCCTTTATTAGAGCGCTCTCTCTCTCTCATGTCCCATCACCGGATTTCTTAAATTGATTACCTTAACTAATAAAGATAAGATATTTTTTTGTCCTTTATTTTTTAAAAAATTTATTATTTATTTCACCGACAAGATCAAATTTCAAATAAAAAATGGACGTGAACATATAATCAAATGTCGACAAACAATACAAAATAAAGAAACTAATCAAATCACATGTCCCAAAGTGCCACACCCAAAAGTTTTTTCAAAATATCAATCATACCATGATCTCAAAATATAGATAAAGAAACACTATTGTATTAAATTCAGAGTAAATAAAAAAACTCATGTCTTCTACTTGTTACTGAATAAATCAAATTCCAATTACATTTTCAACAAAAAATATTGTAAATTTTTATATAATACAGAATCTTAACCGAAATAAAATAAATATCTTAAAGCTACTATTTTGAGACAAAATAAAATATCCAAATTTTTTAATTCCTAGTTTTGTCTCTCTGAACAACCTTTACGTTGTCTTCCTCTATCTATAAGTACATCATAAACCATTTAATTTGAAAGGTTAGTAAAATTAAAAATAAAAGTAAGCCTATTACTTAACAAAGTAAATATATTACAATAATCAAATATATAATTTAGATCAAAATTATGTTAGAAGGAATATGACTAAAATCACAAACAAAATCATGTAATTTTCATAACATCTATGCATGAATTTTTAAGCTAGCAATTCAATTTCTTCATCTAATAATGTACCATTAAAAATTACTCAAATCAAATAAATTTTTATGGACCTTGGATCAACAAGACCTCATCGACAAAGGAGAGAATAATCAAAGACATTATATTACTATTCAAGATTTATAGGTAAACCATTATACATATGACCTTCTAGAAGAGACTTAGTATTGCTTTCAACTTATAGATGATAATTTTAAACTTTGATTATAACTATAGCATATTAAAACATGCCATAACATATTATTGTCAAATTCTACAATAATTCATATATAATCAAATGAAAAACTTTATACAAATACAAAATTTTTTTTTATATTTTCTCATATTAGAGAAAATATCTTTACCTTTTAACTAATTATAGAGTTTTTTTTCTTCATTTCTTAAAATTGATTTCATTTAGATAAATAAGGATATCTAGGAACATTGGTGAACATTTCAAGGGTTGCTAAAACAGTTAGATGAGGTTTTAATTTTGGAGAATTTTATTCTTCAAGGTTCACGTACAAGAAAAAATTTTGTAGGATTTACAAAAAACTAACATAATTAATATACTTTTTTTATTTTATTTTAAAGTATAAAATATGTAGGAATATATATATATATATATATATATATATATGAGAATCAAAAATATGCAATAGTATTTAAATAAAACTTAGATATATTCATGAGCATTGCTATAGAAAATCAGCTTGGAAGCATATGTATATAAAATAAGGGTATAAATTCTATAAAAATTATAGAGAATGTGAATGAGAATACATGTATGTAAAGTATAAACACTTGATATATACAATTATAATATATATAAGTATTTTAGAAAATAAATATTCATATAAATCAGAAATAATAATAACAAGAAAAAGAGGAACTTAAAATATACTTATCTTATTATTAAATTTATCAAAATCTTCTTTAAATTCACTTTAAACATCATCTTCTAACCTTTTATGTTCTTCTCTTCTCTTTCTCTCTCTTCTCTCCAAAATCTGATAAAAATAACTAAAAATAGGTCAGATGTGACTTATATAAAAAATTGGCACACGTTTTGTCACATCCCAAAACTCGATCCCAAATTAATTCTTAATCATTATTATTACTGTTATTATCCTATTAATATTTTTCTTAATCATCTAGACATAAATTTCACGTCAATATTTCAACCTATCACAATTAAAAATATCACAATATCATACACAGGACCCAAAACGTATGCCACATTACTTGTGGCACCGACACTGACTCAATATCTAACGTTGAACCTTACTAAGGGACAATACTTGCCTGAAATTCTTAATCAAAGTGCAAAATATTGCATAAATGATTCATACGCCAAAATCTAATACTCTAGGATCAAACATTAGACAACCCAACATAAACATAAACCACAACAACAAAAGTCTTTATCCTACTTGACATTTCATTAACATTTAGCCAGCTGTTCAAGATCTTAATACACCATCTAAAATATTTTAATGCTGCCTAAAATGTCATACATCACACTAAAAACCTACTAATATTGTCCGGAACACAATAACATACATTACTGATTGTCCGAAGCTACAATACAACATTTTAAGGCTACTAACTACAATCTGGATTTCATCATATATCAGATTATACAACAGAAAACTTTTTGGAAGCAATTACCAACGATGAACACTCATAAAATTAAATTCTAAATTCTCCATAACAGCTCCCAACTCTTCATTCCTACTCATTCGGTAAGAACTTGTGTACCTTATCTGAAAGTTAGCAAAAATAATAAGAGAGTGAATTAAAAGTTTAGCAATGCACTATATAACAATACACATATACATATTTTTATATTAAAAATATAATTGAAGGATTAATGCATTGGAAATCTATGATATGCTATGAAATTTCATATAATTATGTGCCAAACTTAATTCCAATTTTTTAGCTTGCCCTTATCATGTTTCTTCCTAATTTTAGCCAGCAAACATATTTAATTCTTATTTTTTTTAGAGACCAAGGCTAACAAACCTTACCGACTAAAGGTCATACGTTACTATTTAAAATTCGTAGGTGAGCAGTCTACATATCTCTTTATAAATGGGGCTAGATATCGTTTATTATATTTTCTTATATAGGTTCAAATATTGATATACCATTACAATATATTAAGGTATGCTATACTATATTATCCGTTGAACGTAATATATGCTTCAATATTTAATTTAGGAAAATTCTATACTTTACTTCTTAATTCTTTATTTTTATCATTTTAGAAAATATATCATAATTTTTATCATCATTATAGAGTTTTCTTTCATAATTCTATAATCTCTTATCAATATTTTCTTTAGAAACATGGGTATGATGCAGCTTTAACATATGGGATGCTAAATTAGCTTATAGTACAAGAAATTCAATAATTATACACAATTTAGCAATTATATCAATTTTCAGACTACGCCTGCTAAATATATATTTTTTTTTCTTCTCATACGGATCATATATTTCATAATTTGAAGTCTATAAAAGCCACTATACAAATTAAGATATATATATAAAATCAAAACTTAGCAAAAATGATAATAAAATTTAGCTAATGCAGAATTTTAGCTTAATTCAACATATTTAACACTAATACAAAGAGTTTACATGAATTTTTATGACATATACTTACCATTTTTTGAACATGCAAGAGCATTGTTCACAAATTTACATATGTGGGAGCAATAAACTAGGATTTTGGGCCATGCATGAAGAGGTATTGCCAAATTCAGCACTATAATTTCATTGTTCATAACCTTAGCATTAATTTTTCTAAAATTATTCCACAAAAAGAT
>JAOVVI020007323.1:0-14946 GCA_028571085.2 Nepenthes alata | reverse complement strand
ACCAAATCTCATATGTGGGCCAATATGTAAATTTCAAATTAAAGTTCAAATATGAATCCATATATGAATACAAATTATATATGAAATCAAGAATTAAAAATTATAAAAGACTAATTTAAGAAAGTGTTACACATACTCTCAATAATTTTGAGCCAGATCATCCGCTATTAGGTGCACAAGTTTGGCCATCTATGTACTCATTTTTTCACAGATACGAAACTTATTCACTAGATTTTACTACCTGTGGTTTTGAGTATAATCATCAAGTTTATCATATATATTAAGATGTCTAAATATAATAATTTTTTATTTAATTTACTTACAATGGTTCTCATTTAATACAAACATAGTAGGTCAATTATAAATAGAGCTTTTTCCTATCGATAGAAAAGAAATTTTAAATATCCCTATTTCGATCAGATATCCCTATCGAGATTAGAGCTCTCCTGTCAGGAGAGGCATATATAATAGATGCAGACCAGATACAAATAACAGAGATAGTGACCTTAATCCCCATACAGTGATATATGTGAACTAATGTACAGCACATGTAGGCCTCAAATCTATTTTCATATAATTATAGTGATAAAAAAATATATAGTATTAGGTATTTATTTATTTTTTTATAAAAATAATAAATTCCTCAAATATACATAAATTCAAAATAAAACTTTCAAACAATTGGTAAAACACATACATGCACGGAGGTAAAATAAATAAGCTAGGTAAAAATTTCAAGCATGATATTAAACCTTCAAGACAGTAGTAAAACATATCAGACACTGAAATAGACCACAGATAGAGCTTATAAATATTTATCTCAACTGTAAACCAAGTAAATTTGATAAAATGATGTTTTGATCTGCCTGTCTTTTCACCCTCCCTTCGCTTTCTTCTCTGCTTTCTCTCTTCTCTATTCTTCCTTTACGCGAATGATGAACACAATGCACAACCCCCTTAAATGCATAAAACGGTGCTCAAGCATCAATTCAGACTTGCCTCAAATGCCAAACCTCAACTTTCAACGCTTGAGCATTGCCTTGGGCGTGCCTCGTGTGCAAACCTACTGAAATTGATACTTAGGTGCCTCTCGTGTGCTTCAAGCGTGACTGTGTTGATCCGATTTTTTTTTCAAAATTTCATAAGATAAGATTAATTTCAAGGCATCCAAAAAAATTTTAAATAACAGATATTTCTAAAATAAATCAAATGAAGATTTGGATATTACAACTCTCCTATCATTATAAAATTTTATCATTGAAATTTATGTGCCTTAATCCCTAAACAGATAGAGGTATTTCTTCCAAACTTTATCATTGCTTGCCCAAGTAGCTTCCTTAATCAAATGATTTCTCTAAAGCACTTTGACTAATGGGATTGTCTTATTCCTCAATACTTAGTCATTTCTATCCATTATCTGAATGAGAACATCAACGTAGAAAAAGTCTCATCAATCTTCAATGACTCAAATCCAATCACATGTAAAAGATCATATACATAATTTTAACATCGACATATGAAACACATTGTGACAACCCGCCAAACTCGGAGTTAAAACCAATCTATAGGCCACCTCTCTAATTCGCTCTAAAATCTCAAAGTGTCTAATGAACCTAGGTTTCAATTTACCATTTACCCCAAATCTTAAGATCCTTTTCTTTGAAGACACTTTCAAAAACGCATGATTGCCCACATTGAATCTCAAATCAGATCTCCTCTTATTAGTATAACTTTTTCGATAACTCTAAGTCACAATCAGTAAATTTCTAATAATTCTAATCTTCTCAAAAGTATTGAGAATAATATTAGGGCTCAACAATTTATGATCACTGATTTCTTTCTAATTAATGGGAGACCTACATCTTCGTCCATACAAAATCTTAAAGGGGGCAATCTCGATACTTAATAGATAGTTATTATTATAGATAAATTTTACAAACGGTAGATAATTATCCTAACTACCTCTCATCTCCAAAACCAATACTCTCAACATATCTTCCAAAATTTGAATAGGTTTTTTAAATTTTTTGATATAAACCTCAAATCTTAATGAGAAACTATCAAAATTGGTAAACCATGCAACCTTATAATCTTATTGATATACAGATGGGCCAACTTATCTCTTGAATACGTCATTCAGTCCTATAAGAAATAAGCAGACATTGTCAATCTATTCAAAATTATCCAAATAGTATCCATATTCCTCTCCATCCTAGGCAATCCCGAGATAAAATTTATCGTTATATGCTCTCACTTCTAACCGGGAATCGGAAGAGGATACACAAATTTTGGAGATTTCTTATACTCGATTTTTATCTGCTAACATACAATACACCTTACCACTTAAGCCGTTATCTCTCACATCATATTCTGCCACCAGAAGGACTTCCTCATGTCCTAATACATTTTATTCACTTTGGGATGAATCATATACCTCAATCTATGGGCATCATTTAAAATTTTATCTTTTAATTTATCAATATTTGGAATATACATCCTATCCAAGAAAAAAAAATTCCCATATGCCTGAATGCTGAAATTCACTCGCGACTCACTACCCAACTCTCTCGCAATACATAACAAATATGGGTCGCTTATATGAATTTTCTTAATTCTTTCCAAGATCACAGGCAGTACCTGGAGATACGATAACATCATCCTCGATCCATTGGAGTGCAATCAAATAGTGTAGCTTTTCATTTTATCAAGCACCTCCCATTCCTTAATCATCAAATGCACAATCAAACCCGAATATTTCGGATACAAAGTATTAACAACTACCTTATCCTTCCTCGGTTGATACTGGATATCATAATCATAATCTTTTAACATATCCATCCACCTCCACTGCGACATATTCAACTTTTTTTGAAAAAATAAATATTTTAAACTTTTATAATTATAATAAATTATAAATTTCTCCACATACAAATAATATCTTCAAATTTTTACTGCAAAGATCATAGCTGCTAACTTTAAATCATGGATTAGGTAATTCAGCTCATAAATTTTTAACTGATTTAATCGATAGGCAACCACCCAACAACGTTGTATTAAAATACATCCCAAACTCTTCTTGGAGGCATCGCAATACACCATGAATCCATCTAAAGGGATCGACAATACCGGTGTCATCGTCAACCTCATCTTCAATTCTTAGAAACTATACTCACAATCAATATATCAAAGAAATACCGTCTTTTTTCTTTATCAATTGAGTCAGAGGCACTGCGATCATCGAGAAATGTTTCACAGACCACTGATAATATCTCGCTAGACCGAAGAAACTCTATAACTCTGCTGCATTCGTCGATCTCTCCTAATTGGCCATCACTTTCGCCTTATAGATATGCCTTCTTTGGAAATGATATGACCCAAAAATAAAATTTTCTCAAACTAAAACTTGCATTTCTTCAATTTAGCAAACAACAGTCTTTTTCTCAAAACTTACAGTGTAGTCTTCAAATGGACTTCATGATCTTCAAAACTCTCAGAATAAATTAGATTGTCATTAATAAAAAATACCATGAATTGATCTAGGTTCAGTTAAAAAACTTAGTTGTTCTGATCCATAAAAGATGTTAGTGCATTTGTGAACCCAAGTGATATTACCAAAAACTTATAATGGTCGTACCACGTCCTAAAAGCTGTCTGAAGAATATCATCCTGCTTAGTTTTCAACTAATGGTATCTCAAATGCAGATCAATATTTGAGAACACCCGATCTCTTTACAGTTGATCAAACAAATTATCAATCATTAGGAATAAATAATTGTTCTTAATTGTGATCTTATTTAACTCTCGATAATCCACACATAATCTCATTGACCCATATTTCTTCTTTACAAATAACGTTGGAGTACCCCATGGCAAAACACTAGACTAAATAAATTCTTTTTCCAATAAATCCTATAATTATTATTTTAATTTTTTTAACTCAGATGGAGCCACCCTATAACGAGTTCTCAGAATTGTTGCTGATCATGGTACCATGTTAATAGCAAATTTGACCTTCTATGTAAGGCCCAAATTTTTATTTTATTTATTTAAATATTAATTATAATTTTAAATTAATGAAGAATATTATGAATATATATATATATATATATATGTAAATAATAGTAAAACAAAATAAAAATAAAAAACCGTGAGCCGAAACCTGCGGTTGGTTTCTGGAAATGGATGGGGGAAAATTAAATAAAAAGGATGAAAAGTTGTCTGGCGTGGCAGGAAAGCGGAGGAAAAGAAAGAAAAAAAGAAAGAACAAAAAAGAAATGAAGAGAAGAGGAGGAGAGACAGAAGAGAAAAGAAAAGACAGAGGGTTCAGTGCAGTGAGGAGAAGAAGAAGAAGGAGAAGGAAGCAGGAAGAAGCCTGTGCGGCGCGAGGGAAAGCTGCAGCAGTTGCGACGTGAGGGGAAGCCGCGGCGGCAGTGCTCAGCGGCGTGACGGGCTCACGTAGGAGGAAGACAGAAGGGCAGGGGCACGGGTTTTAGGTCAATCGGAGAGCAGATCGACACGGTGGTGACACATCGGCATTGTGGCGGTGGTGAGCGCAGTAGAGGGTGTGCAGTGAGGGGCTAGAGCGGTGGCCGTGTACGCAACGAGGATAGAGAAAGCTCTTCCGGGAATGAGCAATGGCCGCGATTAGAGGCTGAGGCGGCGGCGGCTCACAGAGGAAGCGGTGGCGACTCACAGGTGAAGCAGCAGTGGCTGCTGGCGAGGTGGCCCAGTGCGGAGGAGAGAGAGAAAGACACGGTAGGAGAGAGAAACATACTGTTTGGGTATTCTAGAGTATCTTTCTTCAGATCAGGTAAGGATCCGTAGGCCAATTTTTGGTCTAATTCGTGTTCAATAATTTTTTGTATGTTTCGGAGATTTTATTTACATACATGTAATTTTTATATATCTTATCTGTTTATTGTTTACATGCATGTAAGTTTTATTGGTTGTTTGGTGGGCTTTTCATGGTTAATTATAATGTTGGAGGGATTTTCGAACACCTGAACAATATATATATATATATCTTTGTATTTTCGTATATTGTGGAATCATGAATGAGGCCTTGCACTAATCATGCATGGTGCCGGGGGCGGGGTCACTACAAGACCATGGCGGTTCAAGACCCGAGGGGACGTTTATGTGATTCGAAGCACGAGTTATTTGGTACCGCTCCCAACGGAGATGTACATGATAGGCTACTTCTGTCGGAATGAATGTTGAGATGTTTAGTAGCTGACTTGCCCCACTATATATTTAAGTGTGAACCATTGTAAGAAATTGACGAAAAACTAATATATTCGGATATCCTAATATATAACTAAAATTTAAAGTTGCACTCAAAGACGTGGGTGGTAAAATATAATGAGCAAGTTCTTAATCTATGGGAGACAGAGTACATGGATGGCCTTCAGCAACTGGCCTAAATTGTAGCCGATATAGTTATGGTTACAGGACGAGGGTAATCCTTTCTCAGTCGGTATTATTTATCTTTGGTTCTTTGATTTCGTGTATACTTTATATTTCTGTATGTATTTGGGTGAATGATGATTTTGAGATATGCTGATTGGCCCACAGTTGGGCGATAGAAATATCTCGTATGCATAAATATGTGATAAACCCGGAACGTGTTTTAATTTATATTTTAGTTTTGATGGTTTTCTCTCGATTTTTGCATTATGAGATTTGAATCCGTATGATGGTATGTCTCCCATATGAATGTGGTGATGGTTACAGCTTGTGTATATAATATGATATCGTCTATGAGATTTTATCAGACCACGATTTATACGATTGTGTCCTGGATAGACGATTTAATACGGACGGTAAATTAATATGAAACTATTCCTTGATTTTTTAGAAATTTCACGGACATTGCGTTTTGTTTTGCGTGTTTTATCCCTTCCTATGATTTGTACTATTTCACGGATATATATATATATGATGCTTGCTGGGTCTTAAGCTCATAATTTCATATTTTATCCCTTCAGACTAGTGGCTTAGCTACGATTATAGGAGTTTGGATGAGATTTGAAGCATCATAGTATCTGGTGAGTATAGGTATTTATATTAGCTAGGATTTTGGATTTTTGGGGGTTGTATCTGGATTGTATGTCGTCCGATTTGTGTGTCGTTGGATCTTGTAGTAAAGATTATGATTTTGTCGTCTTCTGGAAATAAGTTGTTATTTTATTAGTTATTCCCTTATTGATGTATTGTTAGCAGGTCACGTTTTATCTTTTTGGATCTTTATCCGATGAGGTCCTGTGAGGGTTGTTTATTACTTGGGTCTGTTTATGTATGGATTGTCATGCTCGGGTTGGGTTCGACAATAATTATTGATTTATTAAGTTTTATTATTTATGTGCCTGGGTCATGACAACGATTGTATCAGAGAAAATGTTAATAAGGGGAGTTGTTTTGGGTCCCATTTACTTATTTTGGGTTATTTGGGAAGATTAGTCTCTAGCCAAGAAGATAGTCAAAGAAGGACTCGGGAATTTACTAGATGAAGAAGATCAATTTCTACCTGCGAGGATGAGTATTTGGCGATGATGGGCCACATGGGAAATATCATGGATCGAATGATACAGCGGCAAGATAACGACCTAGAGGCCATGAGAAGACTGGCTTGCCAAGGTCAAGAAGCTCAGAAAGCAATGAGGATGGTCGAGCAAGGCCATGGCATGACTCCATTTGATCGATTAAAAAATAAGCATGTCCCGGAGTTCTTAGGAGAGTTTGACCCTGTTAGGGCAGAGAATTGGCTGACGATGATGGAAAGAGTGTTCGAGGCAATTGATTGTCCTAACGATGACAAAGTCAAGTTTGCTGCTTATAAGCTTGAAGGTGAGGCCAGTAGATGGTGGGTATCTCAACGCAATGCCTTGGGGCTTAATAATGAGGAGATCTCTTGGGATGTTTTCCATGAGGTATTCATGGACAAGTTCTTTCCATCCAGCATTTGAGAAATTAGGGTGGAGGAGTTTGGCCGGTTGAGGCAAGGGACCAGTCGGTGATCGAGTATGATACTCAATTCATGGAGTTGTCCCGGTTTGCTCCGCATGTGACGGGAGATGAATTTTTGAAGGCTTAGAAGTTCCATGTAGGATTAAAGGATTCGATTCATAAGCAGTTGGTCCCGTTTTGATTGAAGACGTATGCCGAGGTTTTGGATCGGGCTCTATTGATAGAGCAAGAAGAGATCAAGGCGTAGTATTTTACAAAGAAATCTCAGCACAAGGGCTAAAGTTCTTAAGGAGGAAGCTCGTCGTCAAAGTCTAAGGGCAAGGATAAAGGAAAGGCGTCTGAAGAGATGTCTTCTCCTCCCAAGTTCCGTTTTACAAAGTCTACCTCTGAGAAATGTGGAAAGAACCATGTTGGTCGAGTTTGTCACTGGTAGAGCAGAGTATGCTTCAAGTGTGGCCAGGAGGGTCATCATGCAAAGGATTGCCTGCAGTCTCAGAGGCGGGAGCATTTAGATCGGAGGCCGCCAGATTCTAAAAAAGCTTATGCAACGATGGCTCGTGATGCTAGGGTGAACCTATCTGTGGTGGAAGGTAACCTGTAATTTTTTGATTCTATGGCTCATATTTTCATTGACCACGAGGTTATGTATTCTTTTGTGGCTCCAAGGTTTCAATGTTATATATGTGTTCCTCCATAATTCTTAGAGAATGCTTTATTGATATCGACCTCGGTGGGTAAGTCATTGCTAACCGAGATTATTTATCTTCAATGTCCCGTGTGGGTTTATGGATATGAGTTGTTGGCAGATTTAATTTTATTAGATATGTCAGATTTTGATGTTATCTTGAGAATGAATTGGTTAGCGTGTTACCATACGTCAGTGATTGTTTCCACAAATTTGCATTGTTCTGCATTCCGGGGTATGAGTCTTTTGACTTTCATGGTAAAGTCGAAAAAGAAGTTGTGGGGTTGATTTCAGCTCTTCATACGAACCTTTTGATGCGTGATGGATGTTGAGCGTATCTGGCTTGTGTGACCACTTCTGGGAGTCATTCAGTGGTTGTTGAGGATATTCCAATCATTTGTGAGTTCAAGAATGTGTTTTCAAAGGATTTGCCTGGACTGCCTCCCAATAGAAAGATTGAATTCTCTATTGATGTGGTACCAGGGTCGATGCCGATTTCTAGGGTGCCTTATCGAATGGCCCCATCCGATCTAAAAGAGTTGAAGCAGCAGCTGCAGGTCTTGTTGGAGAAGGGTTTTATTTGGCCAAGTGTATCGCTGTGGGGAGCCCCGGTATTGTTTGTAAAGAAGAAGAATGGATCCATGAGGTTATGCGTAGATTATAGAGAATTAAATAAAATCATCATCAAGAATAAATATCCCCTTTCGAGGATCGATGATTTGTTCGATCAGCTGCAAGGTGCTCGGGTATTCTCTAAGATCGATCTAAGATCGGGATATCATAAGTTGAGGATTAAGCGGGAAGATGTGCCTAAGACCTCGTTCAGGATGAGATATGGTCATTACAAGTTTCTTGTAATGCCTTTTGGATTGACCAATGTGTGAGCATCGTTTATGGATTTTATGAATGGGGTTCTCCAATCGTTCTTGGACCCATTTGTTGTGGTTTTTATTGATGATATTCTGATATATTCAAGAAGCCTTGAGGATCATGAATCTCATTTGAGAATTGTGTTGCAAGCGTTAAGGGAGAGGCGATTGCTTGTGAAATTAAAGAAATGTCATTTTGATTAGAGAAAATTTCGTTCTTGGGCCATATTATTTTCAAAGGTGGCGTATCCGTGGATCCGAAGAAGGTAGAAGCAGTGATTAATTGGGAAAGGCCATTGAATATTTTGAAGGTATGAAGTTTCTTAGGCTTGGTTGGGTATTACCGGCGGTTTGTTGAGAATTTCTTGAGGATCACAGCTCCTTTAACTAGGTTGACATAGAAGCAAGTAGCATTTGTTTGGGATGATAATTGTGAAAGTAGCTTTCAGGAATTGAAGGGTTGACTTCGGCATCGGTATTATCGATTCCAAATGAATATGGGGGTTCGTTGTTTGTTGTGATACTTTTAGAAGAGGTTTGGGTTGTGTTTTGATGTAGCGGGGGTCATGTGGTTGCATATGGATCGAGACAATTGAAAGTGTATGAGAAACATTATCCAACCCATGATTTAGCGTTAGTAGTCGTGATATTTGCTCTAAATATTTGGAGACATTATTTGTATGAGAAAAATTTTATAGTTTATTATGACCATCAGAGTCTGAAGTATTTATTTTCTCAAAAAGAGTTAAATTTGTTGCAACAAAGGTGGATAGAATTGCTTGAAGATTATGATTGCGAGATTTAGTATTAGTCAGGAAAGACTAATGTGGTAGCTAATACTTTAACTCGAAAGCCTGCGGGGTTGGTGGCTCATTTGATGATTAAAGAGTGGGAAATGCTGGAAGAAATGAATAGCTGCATTGTTCGGTTGCATTTCCAAGGAGCGAGGATGATGTTATCATATCTCCAAGTGCAACCGATGATTCTGGAAAAAATCAAAGAGTATCAAATGAATGATCCATATATTATAGAGATAGTCTGGGAACTGGGTAGCGAAGCTTGGGTGGATTTTTCATGTGCGAGCTGATGGGATTCTTTGCTTTCAGAATAAGATCTGTGTTCCTAATAATGAGGAGCTAAATGAAGAATTATTAAATGAAGCACATCGATCGAGATATACAATCCATCCTTGAGTCAATAAGATGTATTAGGAAATTAAGAAAATTGTTTCGTAGAGGAATATGAAGTACGAAATTGTAGCCTTTGTGGCTAGATATTTGGTATGTCAGCAAGTAAAAGCCGAGCATAAGAAGCCACCTTGATTCTTGCATCCATTGTCGATTCCCAGTTGAAAATGGGAGCATATCTCAATGGATTTTGTGTCGGGTCTGCCGAGATCATCAAGAAATATGGATACAATTTGGATGATTGTAGATAGATTGACCAAGTCGGCTCATTTCCTACCGATCTGAATCAGGTACTCTTTAGACAAGTTGGCTCGTTTGTATGTGAATGAAATTGTAAAGCTGCATGGAGGTCCAACTTCAATAGTAACGGATCGTGACCCCAGATTTGTGTCAAATTTTTGGGAGAGTCTTCATAGAGAGATTGGGACCAAATTGAAATTCAGCACAACCTTTCATCCACAGACTGATCGTCAGTCGGAGAGGACCATCTAGATTTTAGAAAGCATGTTAAGGACAACGATTTTGAAGATGAAAAAAAATTGTGATGATTATTTACCGCTTGCTGAGTTTGTATATAATAATAATTATCAGTTGAGTATCAGAATAGCTTCATTTGAGCGTTATATGGGCGAAAATGTAAATATCCAATTAATTAGGAAGAGGTTGGCGATAGCAATTTTTGGGCCCCAGTATCATCCAAGATACGTCAAAGAAGATTCGAATTGTTCGTGATCGTCTAGTGGTTGCTCATAGTCATCAAAAGAGTTATGCAGATAAGAGGAGGTCTGATTTGAGATTTGATGTGGGAGATCATGTATTTTTAAAGATATTTCCAAGGAAATGAATATCGCGGTTTGGCGTGAGAGGCAAATTGAAGCCGAGATTTATTAGACCGTTTGAAGTGCTATAGCTAGTTGGAGAGGTGGCCTACAGGTTGGCATTGCCTCCGAGCTTAGTGGAATGTCATGATGTTTTTCTTGTCTATATTGAGAAAATATATGTATGATCTGTCCCATGTCATTGAACTTGCACCGTTAGAGATTGATGAAAATCTATTATATGTCGAGGTTCCAGTTCAGATTTTGGATCGGAGAGATCAGGTGCTAAGGAACAAGGTGATTCCATTGGTTAAAGTCCTTCGGAGAAATCACTCGATGGAAGAGGCGACTTGGGAGCTCAAGATTGAGGTTCGTGAGAAATATCCTTATTTGGTTGAGGAATAATGTACGTAAATTTTGATGACGAAATTTTTATTAGTGGGGGAGAATTATAAGGTCTAAATTTTTATTTTAATTATTTAAATATTAATTATAATTTTAAATTAATTGATGATATTATGAATATATATATATAATAATAATAAAATAAAAAAATGAAAAATCATGGGCCGAAACCCACGGTTGGTTTCGGGAAAGGGTTTGGGGGAAATTGAATAAAAAGGGGGAAGAGTTGTCTGGCGTGGCAAGAAAGTAAGAGAAAAAGACAAAAAGAAAGAAAGGAAGAAAAGAGGATGAGAGAGAGGAGCAAAGAAAAGAGAGATGAGGGTTCGGCACACGAGGAGAAGAAGAAGAAGGAAGTAAGCAGGAAGAAGGCTGTGCAACGCGAGGGAAAGTTGCAGCAGTTGCGACGTGAGGGGAAGTCGCGGCGGTAGTAGTCGGCAATGTGACGGGCTCGTGCAGGAGGAAGAATGAAGGGCAACGGCGTGGGTTACAGGTCAATCGGAGAGCAGCGTGCGCAGTAGAGGGTCTGCAGTGAGGGGCTGGTGCAGTGGTCGTGTACGCAGCGAGGAGAGAGAAAGCTCTCCCGGGAAGGAGCAACGGCCGAGAGAGGAGGCTGAGGCAGCGGCAACTCGCAAAGGAAGTGGCAGCGGCTCGCGGGTGAAGCAGCAGTGGCTGTTGGCGAGGCGGCGCAGCGCGGAAGAGAGAGAAAGGAATCCGATAGAGAGAGAAAGGCACAACCGGATAGAGATTTATGCCGTTCGAGTATTCTGGAGCATTTTTCTTTTGATATGGGGATCAAAAAGGTTAAAGCAAGCATCTGTAAATTAATTTTTAGTCTAATTGGTATCCGATAATATTTTTATTTGTTTCGAAAATTTTATTTACATGCATGTCATTTTTATATATGTTTTCTGTTTATTGTTTACATGCATGTAAGTTTTATTGGTTGTTCAATGCGCTTTTTATGGTTATTTATAATGTTGAAGGAGTTTTCGGACACCCGAACAATATATATATCTTTGTGTATCCGTATATTGTGGAACCATGAACCAGGCATTGCACTAATTTTGCATGCTGCCGGGGGCAGGGCCATGGCGATTCGAGATCCGATGGGTCGTTTATGTGATCTGAGGCACGAGATATTTGGTACTGCTCCCGATGGGGAGGCTTAGTCCCAACGGAGACGTATATGATAAGCTAGTTCCGTCAAAAGGAAGGTTGAGACGTTTTGTAGCTGACATGTTTCATTGTGTATTTAAATAAGAACCGTCATAAGAAATTGACAAAAAAATAATATATTCAGATGCCATAATATATAACTAAAATTTGAGGTTGCACCCAAAGTTACCGGTGGTAAAATATAGTAAGTTTCTAGTCGATCGGAGACAGAGTACATGGATGGCCTCAAACTATTGGCCAAAATCGCAGTCGATATAGCCGTGGTTACCGGACGAATGTAACCCTTCCTCAAGTCAGTATTATTTATCTTTGATTCTTTGATTTCATCCATGCTTTGTGTTTCTACATCTATTTGAGTGAATGGTGATTTTGAGATACACCGATTAGCCCACAGTTGAGCGATAAGAATATCTCGTACGTATAAACATGTGATAAATTCAAAACATATTTTGATTTATGTTTTAGTTCCGGCAGTCTTCTCTCGATTTCTGTATTATAAGACTTGGATCCGGACAATGGTATGTGTCCCACACGGATGTGGTGACGGTTATGACTTATGTGACCTCGTATCATATGATATGATCTCGTCTATGAGATTTTATCAGACCGCAATTTATACAATTATGTCTCAGATGGGCGATTTAATACGGACGGTGATTTAGTACGAGACTATTCCTCGATTTTTTAGGGATTTCACGGACATTACGTTTTATTTTACGTGTTTTATCCCTTCCTGTGATTTATATGTACTATTTTACACACATATATATATATATTATGCTTGTTGGGCCCTAAGCTCATATTTTCATATTTTACCCCTTCAGACTAGTGGCTTGGCTACGATAATAAGAGTTTGGATGAGATCTGAAGCGGCATATTATCTAGTGAGTATAGATATTTATATTAGCCATGCTTTTAGATTTTCAGGGGTTGTATCTCGATTGTATGTCGACCGATTTGTGTGCCGTTGGATCTTGTAGTAGGCATTATAATTTTGTCGTTATCTGAAAATAAGTTGTTATTTTATTGGTTATCCCCTTATTGACACATATTGTTAGCAGGTTACGTTTTATTTTTTTGGGTCTTTACCCGATGAGGTTCTACGAAGGCTGTATATTACTTGGGTCTGTTTATGTATGGATTATCATGCTCGGGTTGGTTTTGAAAATGATTGTTGATTTATTAAATTTTATTATTTGGCATGCATATTACGTGCCTGGGTCATGACATTCTGATTAGGAGGTAATCCGAGCAAATCCTTCGGGAAGACATCCTTAAATTCATAAATAATTGGAATATCTTTAATAATAATAAAATAACTCCAAAATGTGGTCACATATATTAAATAAGCTCGACACCCGTCATTCATCAAATGACTTGCATGTAAAGTTGAGATCAATTATGAAATCTTCTTACCAATCCTTTCTTGAAAATCAAAGGAGTAATACCAGAAAGACAAAACAAAATAGTCTTACTGAAGTAATATACTATATCATGATAACTCATCAACCAATCCATTTCCAGTATAATATCAAAATTTGACATATCAAGTAGAATCAACTCTGCCAATAATTTATAACCACAGACCTAAATCAGACACCGATACTATACAATATCAGCAATCAAGGACTTACCCATTAGGACAGACACTATAAAGGCACAATCCAAAAATTAGGGAGGCATACGCAAATTATATAGAAAGTTAAGGGCCATAAAAGAATGCCTAACCATAGGATCAATCAAAATATAAGCCACAAAATCAAAGATTTGCAGATTATCTTCAACAACTAATGGGATCTGCTCTGGCATCTCGAGTCGTCGCTGCAAATGCTCTATCGGGAGCCACCGTCCTCCTATCCAGACTTTTTGAATTCGGATAATCCTTCGGCAAGTGACCCATTTGATCACAACTAATTGAATTCATCACTCTTAATATCCCTGATAATCGAAGGAAAGAACTTTTCTAAAAATGCCTTTGGGGAGGCGTTCTAAGCTATCTCCTCTTTCTCTAGACCCATAATATAACGCTGTGTGGCCCACCATTGGCTAACTTCGTCCTCCAACTTGCACGCAGCAAACTTAACATTATCCTTGTCAAAGCAGTCAAAGACCTCAAACACTTTCTCCATCTTCTAAAGTCGATTGTCAACTTTAATCGGATTAAACTTTCCCAAAAACTCCAGGAGAAATTCCCCTTTAAAATCGATCAAAGAGAGTCCTACCCTATCCCTACTCATGTATCTTCCTCATAGCGGCCATATCATGATCTTGGTGTTGAATTATACGATCCATGATATCGCTCATGCGTCCCATCATCGTTAGATAATCATCTTCTTGATCTGAACCAGAACAACCACAACCAGAATCTCTATTGTCTGCCATAGAAAATTACCTATCCACATGACCTCTTTGATACGACAACTATTACGAACTTGGACCGAAATAAGTCTAAATAATAAATAATTAAAATTTAAATAACATATAAATAAATAAAAAATAGGGTGCGATATAAACAAATAGCCCATAAAATTCTATAACGCAAATAATAATCATAATAGACAGACCTAAAATCATCGCATAACCTCATCGGATAACTGTTCGGATAATATAAATATGACCTACACCAATTAATCACAAGGGGGGACAAAACCATATATATATATACGCATTTATCTAACATATTGATCCAGGATCTAAATGCCTATATTCGGCCAATCCGAATAACCAAAATACAACCAAATACATAGCCCAATGAAAATCCAATCCAAAATAAAATTAAACTTACAAAATAAATGATGTCGTGCCAAATCTCATCTAACTCCTATAAGATATTCAAGCCC
>JAOVVI020007322.1:0-14946 GCA_028571085.2 Nepenthes alata | reverse complement strand
GTTGCCTAAGTCGTAACCTGCTACGTGTCCCACTGTTGCACGCAATTAGGGATAAAGAAAAATCGGACTTCAGTTAGCAAGATAAAATTCAACCCGCTGCAAAACCTAATCTCAGTCTTCTCAATCGCATCTCGATTACGGAGTTCGGCGACGGTGGTACCGTGAAAGATGGCGATGCAAACTGGAATGGGGTTGTCCAAGATCATAATACTATTTGGAGCAGGTGCTACTACATCTTCCTGATCCCTAAGTGACTTTTCCGTTTTCCAGACAATCGTCTTCGTTATCTGTTTCTTCGATTAATCTCTCAGGTTATACCGGTACCATCCTTATTAAGAATAGCAAGTTATCCGATTTACTAGCGGAGCTTCAGGTACCCCCACCTGTCTTTGAAAATTCATCCTCCTTTCTCCGTATTTTTTTTTATTCTTTTAAGATGTCAATTTGCCTAAATTTTAATGTAAAAAGGTGTCTTATGGGCAATTAATTTACAGAATATTAAATAATACGTTCAAAAACTATCGTGTATTTTATGTGAATCACAGTTCCCTAGGCGAACATTCACTTTAAATGCAAAATCACTTCTAAGTAACAGTATGATCACTTCGTTTTCTTTTTGTTTCTGGGGATGGAATTGCTGATTTCGTACTTTCCTGGATTCTATCTCCATGGAACTGACCATTAAGCTTTTGGTTGCCTTTCTTTTTTGTCGTGTTGGCGCTGGTGTTATGTTTTGCAGGCGTTGATAAAGGGCATTGAGAATTCTGGGGAATCGACGAATGTAGACTCTGACCCTATCGCAGCTCAGGTATGTTGTTCTTATATGATTTTGCTATCATGTCTTATGCTTTCTGGACTTTGGTTAGGAAACAAGTTGAATGACAAAATATTATCATCCTTAACTTTCTGTATGATGAAGCCTGATAATCCTGGCTGGACTGCCATGTGAAAGAACACATGTTTTCTATCTTATGTAAAAAACGTGTCTATTTATTTATGTTAGAAATGTGAATATTTTAGCAAGTTAATGTTGATTAATATGTGTTTGCAGAGTTATAATCATTCGACATGAGACTAAAATTAATATAAAAAAATTACTTGATAGATTTATTTAGTATTTTTATTTGTAATTAAATAAATGATTCAGCTCAATTTGTGGTGGTTCGGATCATAGTTACTAAAATTCAAACAAAACTCTATGTACCTCATACTAGCATATTGAATAATGAATCCAAATGTGATTCTTAATGATAGTATATTATATAAAATAGCACATTTTTTGTACTATACAATACATATGATCGTTGAGCAAATGAGTATTGCTCTATTAGAAGCGTTAGCTTTGGTTATTTAACTTGAACTCATTAAACTAATGAATCAGAACTCAAACATAATTTTGTACTTGCCACATTAATAAGTTGAGTCTAAGTCAAATGACTTAGTTGGTTTGTGATTTTTTCCATGTATGTAATTGTGAATAAGTCAAATGGATATTAATGATATATTATTTTTTTTAATAAAAATTGATCCTTCAAATTATTAACATATAATTAGCTTAATTTTGTCATTTAATTAAAAATGTACAATATTTTTTAAGTTCTATGAAATATTAGTTGGTAAAGTAAATATTATCATTAAACCTAAATATCAATATAAGTGGGATTTGAAAAACTTGTGGAAAACATTGTTTTATAGCCAGTAAAAAGTTATTGAAAATATTTTTTGATGTCTTTTTGAGTTCTTCAAAAAGCAGTCAAAAACTAAAAAACTCTATTTTTTAGTTTTCTAAATGAAAAATAGAGAGATTTGGACACATTTTCTAAATTAACAAAATTTTTTTAGAAAATAATTATTACTAAAAAGGTCTATGATGTTGCAAACTGTGGGGAAAAAGAAAATTTGAGGCTTTTATCTTAAATTTTATAACAATGCAATGGGTACTCTGCATATGTCCTATTGCAAGCAACTATCGTTTAGAAGAGAAAATGATTGGATTCCATGACTGATTTGCTGCATTTATGTTGTATGATCAACTTATATAGTTTGTTATGGAAAATTTCTACCTTCAAATCATATATGATGTATTTTGGTGGGTTGATTAAGGTGAGGGGAAAGCATTTTCTAGTATATGAGGCTTGTTGTTTATGTTAGGTTTCAGTGCTTTTAATAGGTTTTCATAATTTGTGTTCTCAAAGAGGTTTCCTGATAATGGGGTATTATAAGTGCAAGTTTGGGGAGATGTCTTTCCTTACCAATCAAAACAAAAAGATTGAGGAGATAGTCTAAAAAAGAAATTTTGATGCCCTCTTGCTTCTTGTGGCTTCTTGAACACTCAATTTTGCAAGGAAAAGAGCATAACTTGAAATGTTTATGATTTCTATGGATAAATTTCCTCCTTGTCAAGTTTGATCATTTGTGTTAGAGTTTTACAGTAAATTAAATGGCACTATATCAGTGTAGCAAGTATGCTTTCCATTTATTTAGTTCTAATTTAGAAAAAGAATGAGTCTTGTTTTTGTTTGCTATTGAGATCTGGAATAGAAAATCATTCTGGGCTCTTGGTAAATACTTGCAGGTGCGCTGGTTAGCACAGGAGGTTCGACAATTGGCTTCTGCACGTCAAATCACTGTGCTGAACGGAAGCTCGGGACGAATTGGTATAGTGACTTCAATGAGACTTTCACTAGTTCTTTTTAAACATTTGAATTTTGTTGTTATTTTTTTCTTGTAGAAAGGCTTGGTTTGTTTGCTTATTGAGGTGCTTTTTATATTCATGTTTATAAAATTTATAATTTGTTATGTTATCTTTTATAGATCTGTCTTCACTCATAATTCCAGCTGGTGCCTTGGGTGCATTGGGCTATGGGTATATGTGGTGGAAGGTACAATTATAAGACTACGCGATGGCCTATGATTTTTTCTTCATTATATTTTACTTTTTAGTGATAGAAATGAACATCGGATGGGCTTAATCAGTGTTTCTTTTTCCCTTATCTCAAATGTGCAGGGTCTCTCTTTCTCAGATCTTATGTATGTCACCAAACGTAATATGGCAACTGCTGTTGAAAATTTGACAAAACATTTGGAGAGTGTTTCAGAAGCTCTTGCTGTGAGTTCTTTTCCTTCATATTGTGAGCTGATTTCCTTACTATGTTAGTATTATATTTTCTTTAGCAGTTTAGGGTTCGTCCCACTACATTGATATTTTGCCAGAATTGCATGGTGTACTTGGTAAGAACAAATGAATAGAAAGTGATACCTAACGTTTTCAAGGGAGCATTAAGGCCATGAGTTGTGGAGACAATATGTGTATAAAGTACTGGATTTTCAGGCAAACATTAAAAACACCTACCTGAATGCTTTTCCACGGTTCCTTCAGTTAGGGCACTATTGTCCAAAGCTGAGATGAAACCAATTCCAGGCTGACATGGAACATTGTGTCGCCACTGAGCTGGACAGATAATGCAAATTAGTCCATTTCTGCGGCTGCTGCCAAATTCAACCCCTACCTAAGATGGGTGTTAGATATTTAAGCCCTTTATCAGACACAAACTTTAATGAGTTTGCTGAAGCGCAATTAAGAAAACCTGGAGGACATGGCTGGAATGGTGTGATGCTTAAGGGGTAAATGTTTTCCTTAGGGGCGTCATGGTTGCAAATAAAGAAAATTTTGCCTATTTTTATGTTTGGTTTTGCTAGGTTAGGAAATATAGGAGAAAAATCCATAACCACAATGTCCACCAGAATTTGCGCCACCATCAACACTAGTATTGTGGCACCATTATCACTGGTTGTGATGTAATGTAGGCACTGCTGGGTGCTGGGGCATCAGATGCAGCAGTGGGGGTGGCAGCAGTGGTAGTTGGGGATGGGAATGGGATGGCATGGCATGGTGGTATGAGTTGTGATTTTGAGGGAGAGGTGGTGGTATGTTTTGTGGCAGTGAAGTGGATATGGTGGTTTGGTTGATGCTTCTTTTTTATTATCATCCCCTTTACACAGCCTTTTTGTTAGGTAATAGCTATTCATTTTGGGTAAAGCTATATAATCAATTGAAACATTTATAGAACACAATTAATTGCTGACTAATGATTGAAATGTGGTTAATCTAAGAGCTTTGAATCTATTGAGATCATCTGGGATTCAATGCTGAAACTGAATGGGAAAGTGAGGGGGTTGGGAAGAGAAGGAGGCCACACTTAAAAGATTTGCAACAGTATAATATTTAGAAAATAGTTATATAGTTGGAAAAAGAAGGCATTTGAATTGAAAACTCTAGGTATGTGTTCTTTGATTATTGTTGCATATTCAACTCTTATTGTAGCTTGTACGTTGTCTAATTTTTGACACTGACTGAGGGGGTTGCTGGGATTTGAATGCCCAGAGCACCGCCCTTTTTGATATTTTCCTTCATTTTGTCTGGCTTATATATGTCTTTTTAATGATTCATGATTTGGATTTTTTCTGGCTCTTGTTCACGCTGGTCAGGTTCACAATGTCCAGTATCACCATAGGGTGCTTTTTTTTCTTTGCCATGTATTTAGCATTTCTCTAGTCATTTTTAAATTGAAATGCTCCTGATCCAGCCAAGAAAAATAAAAGATATGTATGCATCCTGTCTTGATAATTGAGTATTCTTTCATTTTTATTTCCCTTATAGTATATCTTTTATTTTTTTTAGCCTAAGAATGCCATATTTTATATTCTGTCCGACAATGTTGCATCTATAGCACATTCAATTATGTTAGTTGACACTTTGTTGGGAACTTCTTGTAGCTGGGCTTTTAATATAAATTTGATTATGTGACAGTTGCTTTATACATTAGCATCTGCATTTAACTTGGTTTCCCTCCTCTCTCTTTTTTTCCTCTTTCTCATGCCTTGCTGTTTTGCAGAAAACAAAGAGGCATTTAACGCAAAGAATTGAGAACATTGATGGGAAAGTAGATGATGTGAAAGAAATGGCAAAATTCATAAAGAATGAGGTGTGTGTGGATATTCTCTTTGTTTTTTATGCTTACTATGCTAGTTTTGATTCATTATGTACCAAATTTTTAAAAGTTTTCTTCTCTTGCTTTACCCATATTCCAAATGTACACATTTATTTCACTGGTGTTCTGCTTTCTGCCATGGACTCTCTTGTTTTTCTGTACCAGTTCGGTAAAAGTTGAGTTTGACTTTACTTCCTTTTTATTCGGGTATTTTTTGACACATTTTACGCATGCGTAATAATATCAGGCACAGTTTAGTATTCTTACATTCCCTAATTAATGTAGTTTAACTTCTAAACAGGTTTGTGATACCCGTGCTGATGTTTCTCAAATGGGCTCCGACGTGTTAGAACTAAAGGATACAGTTTATCTTTTGGTATGCTCAAGAGCTACATGGATGCTTTTTATATTTCTATTCCCTGTTTAATAAAGTATCTCTTATTATTGGAGGCCTTTGTTGGTGTTACAGTTAATATTTCTTTTCTGTGTGTATTTTCCAAATTATAATTCACCCTTAGTATAGATGCTCAAGGGCAGAGAAAGATATTGGTCTGCATTGCTGCATTGCTGCATTATTGTCACAAACTCGGACAAAAAGCAAGTAATATAATAATCAACCATAAATAAAATCCACAAAATAAAATTTCAAATTAACAATGCCCCAAAACGAATTCACAAATCCGGGCGTGACCTGACAAAATATCCAACCACCCCAACAATAACAAGAATAAAAGACAATAATGCCTTGAATCACAGGATCTCTTCGAACTACCCGTTCTGATAATAAAGCTGACACGACCTGTTCAAAAATATTCGTAAGGAAAAATGACCATCCAATCAAAACAACCACACTACCGAACCAACGTAAAACCAAATATCACAATATCTAAATATCAGAATAATCTAAACTCTGATTCCATAATAATAAAATATACTAATATTGATCTATCTGTCGTCCAATTGGTGCCAAAATACATCTAATACAAATATAATCCAACTACGAAAATAATACTCACAAAATATAAACCAAATCTCTATCAATATCCGCGCCGAGCTCCTTGCAAGATATCCTCAGCCTTTGAATCTGGAAAGGTCAAAGATAATAAAAATATGAGCCAAATGTTCAGCAAGTATTAGTATATAATATATAAAACAAGTACATCCATAATCAGAGCGAAGATCAATAAAACATACAAAACCCATGAGGGCCAAAATCCAAGTATCCCATATTTCAAATCAACGAATGTCCAAATGTGGTTTTGGTTCTTAAAAGCATAATCCAAAAGCAAAGGCCAATTGTTTCAAATGTACAAAACCAACCAAATCTGATATCCAAATCCAAATAGTGGTCGAAGCTTGTGAATCTCAAACAAAGTTTCAAGTTTCAAATTCAAATGCAGATAGAACATATCGAAAATTCAAAATATACTCAAATTGGAGAACCAAAGGCCCAAAAACTGACTTCGATGAAGGGATACACATACTCCCGTTAACCTTATACTATAAGTTATTATTTAGACCCGTAGGCAGGTTATCTACATATTCTCCCTTATAGACGAGGACAAACATCACTTTCTTTTGCCACCCGTGGATGATAGATGTAGTACTCAAATCTGTTTGAATATATTAGGATGTCTGAATATATTAGTTTTGTTCAATTCCTTGCAATGGTTTTCATAAAAATACAAATCAAGGAGGGTTTCTATGTTAAAGTCCAAAACATTTCCTATCTGGCGGAAAAGTACAAAGCTTTCATTCGGGAATGTCAAATACAAAGCTTTTTACTGTGGGGCAAAAGACAAATACCAAATCAAATACACAAATATAGAACCCGACTCGAAGCACATGCATGGATACCATATGCGAAGTCTATATGCAAGTTTTCATGATTTTTCCTTTGCTAATATTTGTATATATAAACATATCATCTCAAAACAGCTACCCATTTTCACAAAACAAGCAAAAATCGTCAAATAATAATAAAACTGAAGCAAAATGCCAAAACATTTGGAACAAATGACATGCATGCACGAATAATCCAAGTGGGATAAGTAAAATGACATGCATGTACATTAAATCTACAAAATGTAAGCAAAACTAAATGGAATTCTTTGTTCTCCATTTATCTGCTGCTTTTTTATTATTTATTTTTATTGTTTTGTGACTCATTACCTTTTCTCTCTCTTGCCTTCTCAGTGTTGTTTGCCCCTTTATGACCTCTGAATTCTTTGCGACTCTTCACTTCTGCTTTTCTTCATCAGTCCCAACTGACTCTCTCATCCTACCCCAAAAAACCTCTTTTGTAGTAGTTGAATGTTACATTCAGATTTCTCATCACCTACCCAGGAAAATCTTATTCGGATTTTTGCTCTAAATGGTAATGTATCAGTCAATAAGACTTGCAGACGAATCATTAGATTTCAAATTTTGCAATTGTAGTGATTAAGATTCAAAGGTGACACTATTAATTAATGTTCATAATGGTTAATTTTGTTTGAATAGTGTGGTTACTTTTCGTTGCAGTAATAGTTATCTGGAAGTAGGCTTTCTCACCCTTCTCTCTATTAGAACTTCAGGTGGTGGCAGTTACAAGTGGGTGTAATGTGTCGGAAGTCATGGCTGTTGGTAGTAGCACAGCTGGTCTTACTGAACAAATGGTGGTTCATTTTTGCTTGATTATTTTATTCATTAATATTGGTGGGGGAGTGTGGTGCAATGGTGCCATGCTTTTACAGTTGCCTGTAATGGGAAGGCAGTGGTTGGATGATCCGATGGCCTTTTATCTTATTTTTAGCTAAGTTCAGGTTTATGAATGAATTCACAGAAATGGTGTCTAGTCTGGTATTTTTAGGATATTTTAACAGGAAATTTCAATAAATTATATTCGCCAAGTGACAAAACTTAAAAAAATTTTGACAAAATAACCCAAAGATCAAAATGATCTAAACATATTCACCAAAATGCTAGTTTGGTATTTAGAGGATATTTTAACGGAAATTCCAATATATTATATTCACCAAAATGATCTAAACATAGAAAAGTTTTAACAAATTGGCCCAAAGATCAAAAGGTTTTATAACGACCCAAAATGTTTATTATTTGCCTATTATACTGTCATGTATCCCTGCTTTTTGGCAACTTTATGTAGGTTTCTTGCTAACAAAATTTTGGGATGTGCGAGTTTAATAGGGAATTAATAAAACTTTTGGGTCATTATAGAGACTATCTGGATCTTTTGTTATTTTGTTAAATTTCAAGATGTTTACGTTATTTGGCAAATAAAGTATATATATATATATATATTTGTCCACATAAGGTCCATTTAACAATGTCCCAAAGGAAACAGGGAAAAGGGAAGTGGGTGCTTTGAAAGTCTAGAGTTCAGGTGTTTATTTTGGTAAACATCAGGGTTAAGAGAACGGAATATTTAAATTTTATGATATTATTGATGCTGAAATAGTATATAAGGTAATATCTGGATTTTCTCATATTATTTATGGTAAAAAGAGAAGTACTGTCAATCTCTTTGGTTCATACATCTCCCAAATTTAAGATTGCAAATGGACATCTTTGAAGAAATGCTCCAAAAAAAAAAATGTTATCATGCATGATGCATGTATACACATATACTCACATATCAAAGGTTTCGATTTAATGCAGATCCACACATCCACTTTTATATGTATTTCCATATATACATGAGCAAATATTCAGATGCATGTGTGAGTTCTTGATTTTAACATGGACCGTTTATATACACACTAAGTAATATGGACACCAACACGGGGTGCGAACACGACATCAACATGGAACGCGAAAATCACTCGACATAGATACACTATTTTCTTAAAAATGAGGACACCACATATCGGGGCGTGTTAATTAAAAATTATAGTTTATTTATAGAGATGAGAATATAATTCATGAGTAACGCTACTTTGTTTGCATGAGACACAGGTCAAAGGATCATTAATGTGCTGAAAACAACTCCATCCATATAGCTGTGTTTTGTGGAGTTGTTAATTTTCCATTCAATCTGCTAGGGGTATAATACTACTAAGAAGACATTAATCGATGTCCTACCTTTGTTTTTTTAACTAGTCTCCCTATGCCTAACCATTAACCGTATTCCATTTCTTCCTCCTCATACTTTCCTTAAAGTGAGAGGGTGCGGAAAATTACCTCATGGTTTCTATGAAAATGTCATCCCTGACTTGAATTCAAGCAAAAAATAACGGAGAGGGAAAAGTTGAACTGTTTACTCTGAGCTTAGAAACCCATTCTGTTGAAAACCCTCTGAAAGACGAAGTAACTTGAAAAGGTATTTTATTTGATTGGTATGAGTGAATTTGATGAATGCTTTTATAATAGTTGCATCTGGCAAAAAATAGGAAATATTTTCTTGTGTCCCTTTGGTCTTCTGTTAATTGTGAATTTGTTTACGTTTCTTAATTTTAATCTTGATTTTGTTTGAATTTATGGCAGAGTGGGAGAATAAACATAATGGAAGAGAAGCAGGTAAAGCAACCTTCTTCTTCTTATTCTCTTTCATTTTTGTGGTTACAATTACAAGGGGTGGGGCCATGAGGGTTTAACTGGAAGAACCCACGCTATAGCTGTGGAGTTGAATGATAACCACTAGACTACCTTTCATTTGCTGGTAAAGATTTCTTTTACTTTCATCTGATCTTTTATGAATGAATTTATGATGGGTTGCTTGGACCTGGGCTGGTAGCTGACACTTGATAATTCCCACTGAATAAATTTACATTGTAACTGCAATTTCCTGAATGCCAACAATTGTATCATATGCGAGTCCATGGATCATATCTATTTGCATAAATACCTCGACGATTTCCACTCAAACTGCCCAACTAATGAATTCAGAAATGTTGGATGAAAATCCTGACTTTGAAATCCTGAATTTTAGAATTTTAATGTAGCATAATAGGCATGTATAATCCTGTTTCTCTTCACCATTTCTATATCCGGCATGTGTCTGCACATTAGTGCAGCCCATTGGAGGTGTGTGCATTCCCCAGCAGCAAGCTTCATGGTGGACTCTTAATTTTTCTTATGTGAAGTGGAACAACAGTCCATGTACGTTATGCCATTTCTTTCTGACTTGTGATGTTCATTAAACTACCAATCAATGAACATTAATGTTGCCCTGTAAAACTTTTATAAACTTACTGAATACAGAAAATTTTGAAGAAATCATCATACACAATCGTGCACATTAGGACTTAAATAGAGGATACAACCTAGAACAGAGCTGAATGAAGGCAAAGGACCCATATATCCAACCCTATTTGGTGTACAGAATCCATAGTTTGGCTTGGTTATTAAGACAAATAATGTGATGTGCCTATAGTTACCTAACTAAAGTTTGCAGTCACCAAGATATGTTAAGATAATATACTAACCCTTTCATTTGTTTGTAAAAACCTTACACTAGCACAATAACAGACGAATTTAATTTTTTGAAAAAACCATTTTAATTATAGTCTCCCAAGAAATTCTAAACATGCGATGCCTCAAGGAATGCTGCTCCAACTAGGCAGCTACTGCACTATCTACTGTTAGTGATGACAGGGGACAGCTTTACACCTGTTATGAGCAGACCCAACTTACAGCTGGTTTCAAATGTATTTTATATTGGGAAAATCTGCACTTGCAGTCTCTTTCCTCTTTGCCATTTATGAAAACCTAGCCAAGGCCTGCCTTTCTGTACTTGAGGACCCAAAAGTTTTGCTTCTGATATTTAGCTATTTGAGGCTAGCAAATCAAACACCTCTCAATGAGCCCATCATGCACCTGAACTTTGAGGCTTTCACACCTATTTGTCAAGCAACTAGCAGCATACTGATTGCTTCCCATCCAGCTCAGAGTCAAACACCAACTTTGAGTGAATTTAAGATTCTACCATTCAGTCACCAAATGAATTTCTCCTTAATTCTGGTACTGAATTGTCCTCAAGTCTGTGATGGGCATTTATACCCTCTCAGTTATCTGATCTATTCTGGCAGTACCTGATACTTTTAATCGAACCCATGGATGAAGTGCCATAGTAATAGCTAAAGCCACTGACGTTGAACCATATTTATTTTCTGAGAAGGATGGAAAATGTGAAATCCTTTGATTTCAAGGTGCATAATTTATCTGTAGATAAGCTGGAAAAGTCTCCATTATTTATTGGGTTTTAACTCTAGAAATATGCATCAGACCACCCATTTCAGCAAGACTGTAATTAATTTTTTGCATTTTGATTGACATACAAAAGTAGGACAGTTATGATATGTGTTGATCGCCACAAGAGAACATGGTATTATATTTCCCTTCCCAATTTTGGACGATAAAATTAAAGAATATTTTGTTCAAAGAGTAAAGAAAGAGAACAAAACTAGCAATTGAATGTTGCTTTGACAAATATTGAGGTCTTTTCAGTTGTATTATATGGAAGTTACACATTATTCACTTTTGTTTCTAGGCATGTGGCCTTTGATTAGAATACAAGATTGTTTCTTGACAACAAGTATGGGACATGACTCATGAGTGATAGGTTATTTATGCTATTTAGTATGATGTGGATTTGGCTGGACATATCCTTTCTTCTTCTTTTTTATGATGTCTCATTTTTGTTTAAAGATTTGTCTTTCAAAATGTTGGATGGCTTCCAAGTGGTAATGGGAAGTTGATATGCATATGGCTTCCAAGTGGTAATGGGAAGTTGATATGCATATGGCTTCCAAGTGATAATGGGAAGTTGATATGTGTAGTGTTATTGTAGTCTGTCATATCTATCAAAATGAATGTGTTTTTTTGTCCTTCTATTAGAGTTGTATTAGCTTTTTTATTTAATATTTCTCTTTTTCTCTTGTTTAAATATGTACTAAGATCAACCTTGCAACAGACCCTTACACTTGCTGGTGTGGATTACTTGTGCCACTTTGTTGATGGTAAACGTGTACCAGAATATCAACAATTTCTGCAGGTATGACTAATAGCAGAGACACTATTTTAACTTTTTCAACATAATCATAAACCAGAGTATACTTAGCATGTCAATATGAAAGTCTAGCCACTTCATTTAATAGCATATTTACCTGCTGTTGATGTCGCTTTAATTCATTGAGCATACTTTATAATTCAAGTTGATATCCTATGCTTGTTACATGCCTTGGTTCATTTAAATGAATAATTCTGGCAGAAGGTGGTACTATTATTTGTTGGTTATGTTCTCATCTCTTGTATACCATGATTGAGTATTGGCAGTCTTCATGGTTTAGAAGTCTTCCTTCTGCACAATGCATTTCAGCGTGTGCGAAAGCAGAAAGCTATTTATTTGAGTTGTGTGTTAATCTGATGCCTATGTCCGTACAACTGTATATCAGGAACAGTATAAGCTTACAGGCAAGTCTCGTGGCCAGCTCACATCCTCTGAAACTCCTACTCTCCAGGTTACCTTCTTCACGGTTTTAGTAAAAATCTATTGATGGTGATTTCTTTATCTTATTTGAAAGATTGAATCTCAATGGCTTATTTGCATGAGAATTTTTTTGGGGAATTGAAAGCTTAAATATTATTGATCTGATGCCAAGATGTCTCAGCAAACAAAAGCTACAATCCATGAAAATAAAATGAGAAGATGGATATGATCTTGCATGATCACGTGGCCATCTTTGTCTTTATAGTATGGTAAGAGAAGGGAATTTAAGAACAAGGAACAGAAAAGGAAAGGACTGAACCTTTATCTCTAGAGCATCTCTTTAAAGTAGTTCAGGATTGCCTGAAAAAAGTTCCCATTCTGATTATTCTTTCACGGATATTTTATGTTGTACAAAAGAGATCATAATATGATTGTGTTGATTGGTCTGAATAAATGGCCAGCTTTTGCCAATGTCAATAGAACGGAGTACATTTGTACTTGCATATCTTATAATGGGTAGTAACCAGTGTCTGGCGATGAGCAGAAAAGGAACAGAAAAGGAAAGGACTGAACATTTATACCTAAGCATCTCTTTAAAGTAGTTCAGGATTGCCTGAAAAAAGTTCCCATTCTGATTCTTCTGTCACTGATATTTTATGTTGTACAAAAGAGATCATAATACGATTGCATTGATTGATCTGAATAAATGGCCTGATTTTGCCAAGGTCAATAGAACGGAGTACATTTATAACCGTATATCTTATAATAGGTAGTAACAGTGTCTGGCAATGAGAAGTTTGCACTACATTGTGACTGAGTGACATGGTTGGAGATTGAAAAAGGTATAAACTTGCTACGAACTTTGTGATTTGCACTTGTCTCGGTAAAATCTCTCTTGATGATGAGCAACTACGATGAACCATCAACATGATATGGTCTTGATATGGTCTCAGTAAAATCTCTCTTGAAAAAGATGTGAACTTACTCTGAACTTTGTGATTTGCACTTGTCTCGGTAAAATCTCTCTTGACGATGAGCAACTACGTTGAAAGTGTCAACATGATATGGTCTTGATGCTTTGTACAAACCATGTTATTACAGGGTCTTAAACAGATTGCAGATATCTTGAGCGAGACTAAGGTGATAACAGATGGCAGCATTCAAGATGCTGCTGATGTTGCAAATAGCCAGCCGAGAAGCCTGATGAGGTTTGTATTTTGCAGCTACCTGTTGATCATACTGAAGCAACCCTGATCTAGTGGATGACACTCATTGTTCAGGCCCCAGATCATATGTGATCACTTTGGTAGTTTCATGAGGGTTTTAAAATTTTCTTTACTAAATTGATTGTTTCAAATGGCCAGTTTCAGTTATAAGAGTTGCGTCTGATAGCTTGATTTTCTTTCAAAATTGAGTTTTGTGCGACCGGGTGCTTCAACAATATTAAGTGAAGCAATTAGGCGAAAATTGAACTGCTGGTGCTAAATTGCGACATTATTCACTAGAGATTTAAAATGGTGACCATATCTCCCTGGATTTCTGATTCTGATCCTGCTCCTGTGATTCCATGAAATCCTACCTCCCCATTTCTGACACTCGTCAAACCAGCCGAGAAAAAGTCACACTCACATTGGTGTATTAGGCCTTCAGATGCTCAATATGCCTCTTTTACTCGCTTGTTCCTGTCTTTCTTATCTTTTGCAAAGGTAGTTTGGGTGCATTAAGCTCTTGCAATGCACGGGGTCCAAAGAAGAGTCAAACCACTTTGGAGTACATTATATAAAAGGTCATTTTCATGATTCAAACATATGACTAAAAGATCAAGCTGTGACAACTTACTGTTACTAGATTTTCTAAGTAATATTACAAAAGGGAGGAATGGCACAAATTTGGTGGTGTAAATGGAACATGTCATTTTAGCCAATAATTTAAAACGGTGGTTTATTATTTGGAGAGAAGATGATAGAATATGGGAGAAATTCTGAGCACTTTTGGCTGCATAATCTACTTGCATTTTACTAATTTCTTTTCTATTCCTCTTTCTCTTGCTCTCATTCTGTTTGATCTTGAATGCTCTTGTTTCTTGCAGGGCTGCTTCAATCAAGCCTGCCATTAAAGGATTCTAGATAAACCAGAGGTGGTTCCTCTACTTAATATTTTTTGGCTGGGTGGCTTGCTAGCTCTGCTTGATTGCTTGGTGAGGGTCAACATTTGCTGAATAGCAGTTTCTCAAGCAGCATAAATAAATTTCATCATGGAACGATGAAGCCGGCGGGTTTGTCTCGTGGGTTAGCTATCTACCTCATCCAATGTACACGATCGAGGCTCAGAGTTTGAAACTGCTCGTTCCCGTCCGGGCAGGCTGCTGCGCAGTTTTTTTTCCTTCTCTATTCTGTCTTCGATTTTACATTGGGATGTCCAGAGTAGACCACCTGAAGAATTATTGTCATTGCTAATTTCTATACGTATTTTTTTCTTTGGGATTAAATGAAATAATCTAATGTTGCATCAAGGGCTTGAAAGAAA